>VNJW01004172.1:0-54971 GCA_008042615.1 Drosophila auraria | reverse complement strand
CGACTGTTTTTCCTAGCATGATGAAGTCGATCCGATTTATATATTTTATTCCTGGCCTCAGCACCCTCCTCCCCAAAATATCCCACAGGAAGAATTGTATTTTCAATAATGCCACTACCGTGAACTAGGACTTTATGAACCGTTGCGGTCATGGGTAGCCAAGGATATTTATTTAAAATAATTTCTGCCGTATCATAGCAAAAGCTTTGGAATTTTTTTACATTTAAGGGCAACTGGCACGAACCTGAGGTTGTGACCTAAAAACGTGAATTACGAAGAAAGTGCGCAAAAGTGCACTTTAGGATTACTTTCATATGAACAAGAATTGAATTACCTACAACCCAATATCAATATTAAGGTGAAACTAGGTGAAACTCCGTTTATATCTCTAATTAAACATGAGTTTTGTTATTGCCTAATACAGCTAAAAGCACATTTAAAAACACTGAATTACAGGGACCATCACAAGCAATCCAACAGTTGACAATCACAAACACATAGTACAAACCACTCTCTTTCGATGACATTATAAATTGATTAACAAAAACGTAAATTAGTGCCTTTTTTATTAACTTTTAATAGCATATTTTTTTTCGATAGCAAGCTCACGTG
Source organism: Drosophila auraria (assembly GCA_008042615.1). Taxonomy (NCBI): domain Eukaryota; kingdom Metazoa; phylum Arthropoda; class Insecta; order Diptera; family Drosophilidae; genus Drosophila; species Drosophila auraria. The sequence goes on along the minus strand of VNJW01004172.1, from coordinate 54,359 downwards.
TGCACGACTCTCTGAACAGCTGTTTTAACAGCCGATATCTTAACAGAGCGTGCCTCTGTTAAAATTTATGTTACGTAACATTCAAGACTGATATTTTACTAACAGAATGGCATCATCAAATCTTAATATTTCGGACTTTCGAAAAAATGCTTTTTGGCCACAAAAAGTAGTCATCCAGCCTATAGTGCAGCGGCAACTTTGATTTTCTGGGAACGGAACCCAACTTGTCACTCTGTCCAGCAGACTTGGAGACCCAAGCGAAAGACAAAAGGCAAAACACCTTCTATATACTAAATATACTTATATTCTATTCCGAAATTGTAAAACTTTTATTGCCTTAGTGCAGGACGACGAAGACGACGACACACACTCCGAAGGGAAAACGGAAAGTGCTAAAATATATTGCACGTATGCACGTGCATGTGAGCCCCGTGTGGCCCGTGCTTGTGTGTGTGTGTGAACGTGATTTGTGTTTGTGTCTGTGTGGCTGTGTGTAACCTACATTTTAAACGGCATCGGCGACACATAAGAAGCCAAAAGTCGTGGCCGAAACCCACTTGGTGGCCGTGCGGGAGGGTCAGCGGGGCATTTCGGCGTATGTAAATTTGCCTTTATCAGTGCCTAAAAGTAGGAGCCCACTCACACACACACACAGGCACGCACACAAGTGCATGCTCCGCAAAGTCTTATGTACCGCTAGAATCAACAGCACTCTCTGGGGGCAGGCGCGCGGCTCTAGCAAAAGAGAGAGAGCGCCAACGCCAGCAAGCAATCGAAGGGATGTGAGTGGGAGAGTGAGTGAGCGTGGGACCAACCGACCGAGAGAGCCGAGCGGCGGTGATGCAGAATGCAGGATGATGTTGCGTTCGTTGCTTCCGTTACCGTTACAGTAATACTGCCCGCCTCCCTTTCAATCCCTTCAAGCCCACGCTCTAGCCCCATTCACCCACACAGGCGTGCGTTCATTCACATTGCCGTTGCAAGTGTGTACACTCGTAAATAAATTATATTTCTTTAAATATCAGAAACTATATGATATAATATATTTATTTACCAAAAATTCATAAGTTATTTACTTATTTATTTTTTTTTTAGCTTGGATTACTTAGTGTTGAAATTTAACAGTAAGAAATTCTATTTTAAGTTCTTTGAAAGTATATCAAAATTGCTAACCAAAGGTGTACTTTTAAGCCTGGCTAACTTCCGTTTTTTTTTCGAGTGTATATATTGTCCACTAGGCCAAAGCCACAGCGCCCCCTGTATCCTTTTCGCCATGCTCGCCATGCTCGACGCTTGTTATTGGACTTGCATTTCCGCTATTCCGCCTTTTGCCTCAACCGGTGGAATTTTATATGCAAAGTGCGGGGCGAAATTGCATTATGCACATTTTAATGGTTCGCCGAGACATAAAAATATCTCGCACTTACATAAATTGCTCTGCTCTTTGCTATTTACTCGCTCACTTTTCCTGTTCCAACCCTTTTCAGTCCTTAAACGTGTTCGTAATTATATAAACGCTTTACCCAGTAGCGTCGGTTTAGAAATATGTGCACGTATTTTTGTTTTACCAACTAAATGCCTTGTTCGGCGAAACGAGAAAATGCATTCATCGAGTGCGGAAACTTTTGGTTTCTCCCTTTTACCTGGCCAAGGAATGGCTAATAAATTGCCCTCGAGGAAATGCAAATTGTTTTTCAAATTATACATCCACAAGCAGGAAGTTTTATGTCTTTGTTGGGCGTTTAAAATCGTTATCAAGAAGTGAGCAATGGCAATTTATACAAAAAGTTTGATGGATTGTTTTTGGATCTTGGGGAAGACGGGAATTAGATATGGTTTAAGGACAAGGATATTGACTAAAATTCTATTAATGGGGACTTTAACTTGGAATTAATTAATTAGGAAAAAATCAATCATACGCCATGTAGGCCAATTTAGAATTTTGCTGCAAAAGTGGGCTTCAACTTGAACTTATTTAATAATAATATTAATAATAAATTAAATTGAATTAAATTTGTTTACTTTTGGGGAAAAAACCACAAAAAGATTTAACCAAAAAAATTAATCATTCGCCTCGTAGGCCAATTCGGATTTCTGCTAAAAGTTTTCCATGTTCTTTACTTTCCTGTCACTTACTTATATTAATAATCTATAAATTTCCTTGTCACGTCCTCGGAAACAGTCACAAATATTCTTGAAGATTTTATCTGACTTTGCTGTAAAAAGCTATTGTAGGGTAGGAGGTAGGCACCTATCCAGATTTCCAGTTCACTTCACACATTTCTGGGCCACTTAAAAATGTTCACTGCAAACATGTAAATGTCAAAAGCGGTATCTACAATCTACAATCCGGGGAAGCGTGCCCATCAACGTCAGCAGCCACACCTCCAATCTGCATATATCTGGCACTAGTCATCACCATCACCATCATCATAGTAAGTGCTAACAAGACCAACACCACAGACCGACCGACGACCGCCATCATCCTGCTCGTTATCATCCTCGGAGCCAAACACATCTTCCATTATTATTCGCCCACTTCATATCCCACTTCTGGCTATTTTTATGCCGTTTCTGCAATGTTCATTGTTTAGCGCGCATTATCACATTTTCCTCTTAAGGCATCAGAAGCAGATATTACAGCAGCCCATATCCTCCCACGCTGCCACCTATAGCTTCTATGTCGGAGAGCCCACCATTATCTGCAATTGTAGATGCTGGCATCAGGGAAATACTGTGGGTAAGACAACACAATACCCTGTACAAACAGGATTATTTAACCACAACAATCAGGGATAGGAAGAGCGGAATAGTTGGAGGGAATCCATATGAGAAATGCGATCAATCAAGTTAAGGGCATTACAGTATAAATATTTTGTTGCTTTATGATAATATAACATATGTGGCCAGTTTCTGTTTTTCTTTTCAAATTTATGTAGTTGTTGATCCATCATGTGGTATGTATAGAAAGGTTACGAGCCAACTTCCCCTTTTGCTCGCCTTTTCGATATATGATTGAGGGTTTGCTTAAGTTTTCAGGAAGTCGCAAGCCCCTCATATACCCTTTTTCCTTGGCGAGTCCTTGTGATGTGTTGGAAAAAGGGAAAACTAAACGATGATTCAGTTTGTAGCCGCACTTGGCTCACTAAGCAGCCGCAGCGGCTGCCATATGTACATACGTCGTGGATGCAGTGGCTCACGCGTGATTTAGTTAAGAGGGGCTTTTGGTCGCCAGAAGGGGGTTTTTAATCCCTAAAAGGATTCCTAATATACAGACCATTGAAATCAATTCAATGGCGATGGCTCTGTACCCCCCCAAAAAGCCCCCCTTAGCTTAGCCACTGAATGTGTGGGTGGCTAGTGTAGCACTCTGACGGTCTGATATCTCTCTCGGGCATACAAACACTTGGATGCGGAGTGGCTTTCGTGTGCGCCGCAGTGCACTGGATACACGGGATTTCAGATGGCGATGCCACTCTGCCACCAGGATGTTGTCGGCTTTGAAACCTGAAAACAAAGGACCCATTGTGGCAGCCGATGAAGCTGTCTGCACCTCCCCGCATTGTTATTCTTTCGCCATTAAACAATTGTCGACGTCTCCGTTGCCGCTGCCGTTGCCGTTGCCGTCGCCTGTGCGCATCAGTAATTAAGGGTCTCTGTGCATTTATGTGCGCGAGGAGGGACACGTTAATACTATTTATAGATGCCATTGGCTCTTTTAACTAGCTGGAAATACAAAAGGCTAAGTGCATTGAAATGTATTTAAGCCCCCTTAAGCTATGCAGCAAAACGATTGAAACCTGGATTTATTATAGCTTATGCGTGGGCCGATTATAGCCCATCTTTGGCTTATATTTATTTAAAGAAGTTAAATACAACTGTATTTATTTTGTCGAAAGCTCTTCAGTATACCACCTGTGTCCTGTTACCTGGTCTTGGTGCCAGCTATGTAATTAGAAAATACATAAAGAAAAGTTTATTCAACATTTCTTACTTAAAATCAAGCAGTGTCCCGATGGGCTCGTATTACGGTGCAGCACTCAGTGGGGTTGAGCTTGAGTATAATTTACAGATTAATTTATATTTTTATATACTTTACCGAATGGAATAGACATTTTCTATGAGAGTATATGTTTTTGAATCTCTATCCATATGAACCTGAGGTTTTCTATTTAATTGCTTCATTTCATCAACTTGTGTGTACTTATAAAAACTATTAAATTGGTTTAACTTTTCCCCAAAAAATATTTAGCTTTTGTCTGGCATTATTAAACTTGCTAATCCTTAACAACAAATGTAATATCTCTGTTCTAAGAGTTTTTCTTGCTACTTGAAATATCTGGCTTGATCTTTTCATAACTAAAAATGAAGTTTCTATGCATTTATTCAACTCCTACCAATTAATGTAATAACTCTGTTTCAATAGCGTTTTTATTTTTGTTTTTCTTTTAGTTGAGATATAGTTATCTTTTTTAATTTATAAACTATATTTGCATCTCAACTTTGTGAACCAAGCTCACTTCCTTAGCCTGAGCGCCTGCGGTTGTTGGCGGCAGCATTGGTCTGCTTTTTGGCGACTGCAGGTGCCTGCTTTTTGGCGACTGCAGGTGCCTGCTTCTTGGCGGGAGTCGGTGTCTGCTTTTTGGCAACTGCAGGTGTCTGCTTCTTGGTGGCCGCAGCTGTTTGCCTCTTAGCGGGCGTGGCAGCGGCAGCCTTGCGCTTGGGGGCGACAGTGGTGCGCCTGCGTCGTCGACGGGCCGCAATCTTCTTACCAGCAGTGGATGGGGTCTTTGATGGAGACTTTGATGGAGACTTGGATGGAGGGTTGGTGCCCGCCTCGCTGGAAACACTGTCGTCCTCCGCAGAAGTGTTGTCGGTGTTTTCTACAGTACCCTCTTCAGAGTCGGTATAGGAGCCTGAATCCGCATCATCAGACTCATCCGAGTCAGCAGCCGAATCGGTATTGGCACCTCCTGTGGTCGAAGCAGGAGCTTTCGCACTGCTTTCAGTGGTCGCGGGTTGAGTATTTCTCTCAGTAGACGAGGCTTGAGAATTATCCTCAGAAGAATCTTCTTCATACTCATAATCATCATCATCATAATCTTCGTCGTCGTACTCTTCATAATCCTCAGCTTCAGCTGCTCCCGCCACGTAAGCAACCAGCAGCAGGGCCACAGATAGAACCAGCCACAGTTTCATTTTATTTTTTTTTAAGTCAGCGAATCGATAGAATGGTTGTTAAATACCCTTCTGAGGAGAAAAGACTTGAACACTTGGGTATTTATAGTTTTTCCCTTGTCTGTCGAAAAATAATGGCGAATTATAAAGCTTTCTACAATATTTATCTAGATTGATATTTGCTTTTCAATTCATTTAACTTCAATTGTTTGCGGTCTAAAACACCTGTGTGTGCTGTTGTTGTGTGTACCTTTTTTAGGGGGTCTTGAAAGAGTTGAAGAGAGTTTTTTAGTTTTTGTAAATTTTAATATGAGTTAGAAAAAAAAAATAGTTGAATGTGGCTTAAATATATAATCAAACTAAAAATACTATTAATTGATGTTTAGGGTAAGTTAATATGTAATATATAATAATAAGATTCAATGTTATATTATTCATATTAAAAAAATAATTATAATAGATCTCTACATAGTTCAAGGAGCAAACTTAGTAGTTTGTGTTTATTTTTTTGATTGTTTGGACATTTTAAACATTTTGAAGGTTCATAGAAATCTTTATACTTTTCTTTGTAACCAGTTTCCAGGTATTCCAACTCCAGGTATTCCCCTCTACCATACCAGCTTATGGTATAAAAAGCAAATACGCAAGTAAAATTGTACTTGTTTCATAAGTATATAAAATATTTTCTTATAAAGATATTATTTAAAATAACAAAAAGAATATTCTCTTCAAAATAAGCAATGGGACTTTATTTTTTTTACATTTATTTAGCTCCCAACATTTTATTAAGATTATTTTGAAGTAGTTTTGATTAAACTCAATTATCCAGAGCGCCGGCGTCCATTGGCGGCCGCATTGGTGCGCTTCTTGGCTGCAACAGGTGTTTGCCTCTTGGCCGCGCTTTTGTTGGCATTACGACGCTTGGCCGCCGCGTTGTTCTTAGTATTCCTATTGTTGTTGTTCTTACGGGCTCCAGTCTTTTTGCCCTTCTTTCCGTTGTTGTTGGGCTTTTTAGGAGGAGCAGGAGCAGGAGCAGGATTCTGACTATCGGTGTCGCCATCATTGGAGTCGTCGATACCGCCATCGTTTCCGTTATCTATTTCGCCACCGTCGTTGTTCTCGCCATCGCTAACTCCGGGTTCTTCGTTGCCCAAATCGGTGTCATCAGAACTATAGTCTCCAGCATCCTCGCCATCTACATAGTTTCCCTCATCATAGGCGTCTTCGGAAGCCGCTTTAGCCACGTTAACGGTGGCAATGAGCACAGCCAATGTGAATACCAGTAGGAGCTTCATTTTCGCCTTTAGTGGAGTTTGTGATCTAAGCGATGAGGGCCCAAAATTTCTTGTTTTTATAGACGCTTCAAAAATTGGCTTATTGTTTTTTGCACAAATCAAGAGTCAATATTTTGGAAAGCTAAATAAATATATCGTTAGTTTACTTAATGCCAGCTGTGTCTTTTGTGTGACTTTTCTACGTTTTAAATTTGTTTTAGAATTTGTGGAAGCAATATCTGGTTACCAAAGTCTCTAAATAAAGCTTAAAAGTTTTAATTTGCCTGTCGGTGGCAAAAAAAATATGCTGTGGACTTGAAATTGATGGGAATAGTGTCCAAAAGTATGCTAAAACTCATGAAACTCAGCTAAGAAGTTGAGAACAAACCTATCATCTTTCTTTTGGGTTATCCAGATCAAGGTTATTATATTTTAAGTTTTTGCAAGCACTTCCAAATTGCTCTGCATTTATAAAAATAAAAACACAATCGCATTTAATACGAGCGATTACTTGAAGCGATGGCACGCATTGCTCAAATTATTTATGGTCATATAAGTATACTTTAGTATGAGCTCTAATGCATATGTTTGACCTTCTTCGCTCCGTGCGATTTCAGGCTTGGGGCTAACGAGCGGGAAGACCAGCCAACCAACCCAGATTTGAAAAGTTCGTGCCATAAATCCCCGCCGGCTTGCATGGAATTAATGTCCACCACCAGCTAGGCAAAGCGGTGGTGGCAGTGTTGGTGGTGTTGCTGCTGCAGCACCACATGCAACACACATTAGTGGGTCACTCGAAGATGATGACGACGCTATTGACCGCAGCGGCAAGTGTTCCGTGGCAGCGCGGGGAAATTATATAAAATTATCATGCCGGGCAGGCGGCAGCTCTCAAGTTTGCCACTCGACAGCGGCAGGCAGCGGGACCAGCAAGGGCGACCGATGACCGGCCACGTATACGTAATGTGTGCCCTGACGTATACGTAATGTGCACCAGGGATCGGCCAATTTGCCGCAACAGCAAGCATCAGTAACAAAAAATAGTAGCAACCAAACGGAAACTTCGGGCTGGAAAACTGAAAACTGAAACCAAAAACTAAAACACACAAAACTGTAACAGAAACCGGCAACGGCAACGGCGCGCGGCAGAAACTTCTAGGCCAAATGGCGAAAGTTGACAAACAATCGCGAATTTGCTGAGAAGCGCTGCTGCCGGCGCGAGAATGACAAAATGGCGAAGTTAACGCTGCCCCGTCTACTGCGGCGATTGCAGCTGATGGCGCTGCAGCTACAACTGCAACCGCAACAACAACAACAGCAGCAGCAGCAACAGCAACAACAGCAACATCACTTAATGGCCATGCAGCTCGGCCAGGCCATGCTTCTCTACGGCTGCCTACTGCTGCTCCATGCCTCCGTATCCGGCTCCGTTCTGGCCTCGTCCTCGGACCTCTCGGCCGCACCGGCGGCAGTAAATTTGTCCTCAGGAATAGCCTTGGACATAGCATCGACCCCAGCAGCAGTCGGGGCACAGGATGCGAATCCGCTCAAGAAGCGAACGAGAAAACGTGATGCCGCCAATGTGCCTGACGATGACTACGACGGCAGTTATCCGGACGACGTCGACGAATTGGAGGCCTTGCTTAATAATAAGTCAGGTGAGTGTTAAATTTATGGAAATAGTCTCAATAATTTCAATTTAAAAGTTTAAATGTTTGCCATTTATATTCAGAAGCTTCTGGAACGGAAACTTATCTGGCCAGACCACTAAATAATTCTATTTAGAAAATGAATATTTGTGGCCTGCAGCCGCGGCAAAACACAGATAAATGAATTTTTTTGTTAAGAGAGGTCTCTGGGCCAGGACTTTAGTTCGTTAGTTTGCATTATTGACCTTTGGTCGGCGCACAGAGTCCCAAAGCGAGCTCCCCAGAGATCATGGCCAAAGCCATAAATTGCACAACATCCACTGGCTGCCGTGTTTAACTCTCATTTTTGGCATCCACTGTCCACCTGGCACGCTGCATCCGCCGCAGCCGTACATGCCGCTGCATTTGGCTCCTGTCCGGTGCTCTGTGTGGCTTGATTCATGGATTCATCCAATTTATTTTGGCCATGATGCGGGAATTACCAAATAGCACACGGAGTAGGTCGCTTATAGCATTACGTGGCAGCAAAAAAACCAACAAAAAATCCTCACGTACTGCCAGATAATATTGGATTTTAATGGAATTGGATTTAATAATTGAGCAGAAAATGAGTAAATAGATGTATAAAACTTTGAAGATCCAAGTCAAGGTCTCTAAATGATAGTCTTAAAATTAATGCAAATTTAGAAACTTTTTCCATAAACTTTACTAGGCTGGGAATACAAATTTGGGTTCAAATATATTAAAAAATATATTATTATTATAAATATGAATATTTTTTCATATTTGTATATATTAAATAAAGCTTAGACAATTCATAAATTAATTCACATGGCCAAGAATTTGTAGACAAAGACATATAGACTTTTATAAAAAAGATAGATACAAATATAATTAATATATAAATATATTCAATATATAAACTTTTAGTGAAATTAATAATTTCCACCAACACCAACCTTTTCGATGGAAATCCTTTTCAGTAGATGATTATATATTCATTATACTATGTTTTAAATGCACATTAGCATATATTTATATAAAACTCGCTTTATATTGCAGATTTTCAAACCTAATTACGAGTTGGTATTAAATATTTTCAAAGCTCAAACTGTAATTGACCTTTTAGGCAGGCTGATGGGCTTTTTAATAAGCTTATATTTTGGGAAACTAATGAGAATACTATTAAATAATCATAACAACCAAAATTAAAATTCATACTAAGTTAGATCCCTGGAAATTTGCATTTATTTTTAGCCTTTCAAAGCCAATTCTAAATAAATATTTTGTATTTTCAAGGCTTGAACAGATATTAAACCCTCTGGCTGGCTAATTTCCATTTTAATTGGCTCTTATTTATTTTTCCATTGTTTAAAATAGTCCTTGATTATTAATTGTTAATGCAAACCCTTGCTTTGCGCATTGCAGCAAAGGGAAAGTATATCGGGGCGCCGTGCAACGAGCTGAAATGTGACGTCAAGCTGCTGCACGTGTCCTGCGACAAGGAGACGCAGACCTGCACCTGTGAGCGCAACTATCCCGTGCAGCTCGGACTGATAAAGGGTTGCGCCAAACGTAAGTGTCCCCAAAATGCACTTAACTCCATTGCTTTGTCAACTAATTACTTTACTCACTTTGGCAGCTAAAAAACTGGGCGATCAGTGTTTCTACGATGAGACGTGCATCTACAACGACGAGAACTCCCTCTGTGTTCAGGTGCGGCACAACGCGATGTGCCAGTGTGCCAGCGGCTTCCACTCGGTCAGCTATGTGAAGCCCACGCGTCGCGTCTTCTGCACGCCAGGTGAGCTTCATTCCCTCTAATATGAATTACACCAAGATTAAGGGAGAAAGCTTCAGACGAGTGTGCTCGACTTCAGATACCTGGCACCTACAATTTTTGGCGTTGAGCGCCTTGCGTTAAGAAGCAATTAAAGCTTATATGGTCTTCATTCTTCTCAAGAATCTATCTCCTTAACTGTTAATCAGATCAAATTAAAAATAAATTAAAGGCACTTCTCGACACTTAAAGAAGACACCTTCGCGACAGTTTTACATGACTCTTGAAGAGTCTCTCTCTCAAAAGAATCGCCAGCGAGTCACGGAAGAGTTATTTGCGAGTCACGAAAGAGACGCCAACGAGTCGCGAAAGAGTCGTCCAGCGAGTCGTGGAAGAGCCGCCAGCGAGTCACGGAAGAATAGCCAGCGAGTCGCGAAAGAATCGCCAGCGAGTGGCGAAAGAGTCGCCAGAGTCTTCTTTTACCTTATGTTCCGGGTATAAAAAGCAATAAATACGTTGCGAATTTTGCGAATTTATGCCTACCCTTACTGATTTTTAAACAGCTAAAAGATAATAGCTCATGTAATTATGTGTAAAAAGTTTAACCGAAATATTTAACATCTTCCATAGATCTCAGCGAGCTGAGCTCGGACCTGCCCACGTTGCTGGGCGTCTCCTCGGGCATCGCCGTGCTGGCCGGGCTCATCTGCATGGTGCTGCATCTGTTCAGCAAGACGAAGTATCCGCGGCATCGCAACTTCGGAGATGCCAGCATACCGCCGCCCATTCTCTACTCCAGCGATACAGGTGAGACATTGGAGAACCATGTCTGAGAACTGGTTTACGATAATAGGGAAACGTAGTCGCACAACAACGAAAAGCTTAACTAACCTTGATAAAAAATTGTTACAAACAGGAAAAAATAAAAAAAAATAATAGCATAATATGCATCCTTTTTTTGTTATATTTGATGAGATATTTGTAATGCCGGTGCTACACCGTACTCACTATCGATTCACCTGATTTCAGGGATACCGCTGACCGTTCACTCGGCTCGTCCATCGTCGCGTTCCAGCATTCGGTCGACGGGATCGATTGGCTCCTTTGGCCACCGACGCGCCTCGATGGGCGGCGCAACTGGCGGAGGCGGTGCCGGCGGCGGCGGCGGCGGCGGAGCAGGAGGAGTCGGAGGTGGTGCAGGAGCAGGCGTAGGAGGTACTGGTGGCGCTGGCGGCTCGAAGGGCATCCTGGTGTCGACGTCTCGTACAGGTGCGGCTAGATCGGCCGCCATATTGCTCATATCGGGTCACATAGCGGCGTTGTCCAAACAGAATTCTCGCGCCTCGTCGCGTCACACATCCGGAGCGGGATGCAGCCAGCACTCGCGGGACGATCTCGACGAGAATGGCAGTGGCAGTGGCAGTGGAGTTGGCGTTGGCGGTGGATCTGGAGCTGGCGGCGGCGGCGGAAGCGGGAGTGGGTGCCGCAGCTGCGAGAACACGCTCTCGATGAACCGCCAGCTGCAGAAGCAACTGAACCACCAGCGGCATCTGCTCAGCTTCGAGCTGTCGCCGGCGAGATCGAGGAATCAGGATAGATTTAGAGCGTTGTTGGGCATGAATGGCATTGATAATTGTAGGAGCCATGAGGATGATGAGGAGTGCGATGAGTGCGGTCCGCATAGCATAGATCCCAGCACAGTCCCTCGTCATAACGACAGCGATCCGGGTTGCGGCCATGGCTACGGCTACGGTTATGGCTTTGTCGGTGTAATTGGTGGTTACGGCGATGCCGACACCAATGGCGTCGACTCCAGCGGCGGATATGCCACTGGCGCCGAGCTGCATCACCTGCAAATTGGCGCACTGCCCACGCCGGCGAGTGAAACGCCCCGATTTGCGGTAAATCAAACATCAAACATCAGTCATGGCGCATCCGCATCCGTATCCGGTCGGGACCATCCCCCCCTCATTCGCATCTTCATCCTCATTGTTGAACCCATCCATCCATTCGCCCAGGAACAGCTTGCACCTCTCCACACCAGAAACAAACTCCATTATTTGCCACTCGTATTAGTACCATTGATGCATTCATTCTCTTGCCCCAGTTGGAGATACTTTGGAGTCCAGTCCCGGGTTTATATTTCTTTTTTTTCCGTTTTATAAATTTTGGAGCTTGTCATTGCGGTTAAATGGTAAAATCTTTACTACTGAATAGTTGAAAATTTACACAGAACTTAATATTAATACTTGTCACTGCTGCTTAATGTTAAATATGTTCTAAAGAATAATATTAACTTGAAATAATTCTATCTTTTTTGTTTAAAAATGGTTTACCATTAAAACTACTTACTTTTTACAGTTCCTTATTGTTTAATTGAAAGTTTTAGCTGATGTTTGAGGCAATAAATATTATGTAGGATGGACCTTTAAACAAAAAAAGTAAAAATAATAAAATAATAAATTATAAAATAACAGTTTATAGCGGCTGGAACATCATTTCTTACATTTGCTTGTATTTTAATTTATTTTAAATAGTTTTAATTAGTTTTTGTTGACAAAATTCATAAAGTCTCATTTATTAAACCACAATGTACTGCTTTTTTGGAGGTTTAATTCTTTAAGAATATTAATTATTTTATTTAATACTTATCATATTACATTTTTGTGGTTGGCAAAGGTCGACCTTTTAATTTAAAAGGTCTGAGTTCTTGCTTTTCTCTTATTTCATAGTCATGACAGGTTTTATTTAACAAATGAAAAGTAACCAATTAGGTTTCATAACATTATTTATTTATTTATTAAGGATTCATAACATATTTCTTTAAATTTAATAACAAATTCTTTTTGTTAAATTTTCAGTTTAAAAATTAAATCAAAAAGCTGAAATACAAAACCAAAGCAAACTTTGTTTTCGCACATCTGAAATGTACGAAAAACGTAAAAACTTTTTGCATTACGTATTCATAAAAGTCGAAATGGATTTGGCATTTCAATTACATTTTTTCCCTAAATGTTTTTGGTTAATTAACATGCCGTAAAAAAGTTTCATCATTATATTCCAGTGAATTAAGAGTATTTTTTTGCCAAATGAAAAACTTTTGATGAATTTACCGCACAATTTACATGGTTTTCTTTTGCCTACATGACCAGATAGCTAAATAAATGAATAGCTACAGGGAAATGAAACATTTTTTTATCAACCTTTCTCAATTCACCGCATAATTAATTACAGGAAAATGTATTAAAGCCATGACACGAAATTATCTCGCTGAATTGGGTCCATTCCGTCATCTGCATTCACGTATACTTTAATTCAGCTTAAATTATTGTTGGAAAATTTAATTTAAATGTGTACATTATTGGCGTTGGTTCTTATTACCCATCCTAAACCCACCCCCCTGCTTGTATTAATTAGTGTTTTTAAATTGAATTGAAAACTCTGTCTCTGTTTAGATGAGAAACCAAACAAATTTTGCGTTGAACTTGATGATCGATGTTAAGTGTGCTATCTCGAGCTCCCTCTCTGTTGCCACATACAAAGATGTGTGTTACCTGAACATTATTTTACTTTCCCTATCGTTGCCAAAAAAAAAAAATAAACACACACCACCACACACACTGCGACACACACACACGCGCGCACTTTTAGCCACAGAATAAATATATCGAGATTATTTTTGATACCAACTCAACAGACAACCTTCCCGTAATGCCAAAAATGAGCCATGAATAAAAATTGAATGACCACAGATTCTGAGGATGATGATGAAAGATATGTATATACGATATGTATTTCGACAAGATGATATTGAAGCAATATGGCGGTGACTATGTTCATAGAAAATCTTCCCCAACTTCTTCCACATAACACGAAATATAATAGTAGCGTTTAAAGCATTTAATAATGGAACACGATACTCTAGCTAATGCCAATTAAGAGAAACAACACACAAATTAATGACACAAAAACACACGCTCCCCACAGACATACACACTGACACACATAATTGCAATTGCATGCATCCTGACAGCAGCAAGGAGGACACTTGTCTGCCGTCAGGATTCGCCACGCCACTCTCAACCTTCCGGCTGACCTTTGCCTGACTTGGGTCCTCAAACACACACGAATCGATAAACGATATGCAAATTTCCTTTTATATAATATATTCGATATAAATGTATATGTTAACCCCGCAACTTTATATGTGAATATCCTCTGCTTCTCGTACTTCTACTTCAACTTCTTCTTCATCTTCTACTTTCCTTCCTCTCGAGCGCCTTGAATTTCTGAACTTAGGATGCCTGCTGCTACTGCTGCTGCTGCATTTTGAAACAAACAAACTTTACCCGAACCGAACACTCTGCGTTCTTATCCTGTGAAGTGGCACGAAAGTCCTTGACATGTCTTTTGTGCACTGCAGATGAACATGTTAGGAGTAGGTCTAGGAAAAAAGGGTTGAGTTTCCGTACCACGTGACGTATGAGTGATGCACGTATGCGGAATATGTATGTAGTTAAATTAATAGCTGAAAGGTCCATTTAGCATGGAAAATATTAAATTAATTACTCTTGAGGGTATTGAATTTTATTATATTAATAATTTTAATCCTTTAAAAGCGTTTTAAATAGGAAAAATCGGGCAGTATGCAAAATATGTAAATATTGTAACTTATTAACACTTTTCTCTTTACAAATCTCAATTTTTTCAAAGGGTATTCCGTATTATTTTAATGCTTAGGATAAATATTTGCTCAATTTATAGTTCAGTAATTCCAGGCTCAAGCCATCACGTAAATATTTAACTTATTTTAATAACTTAAAAAAGGGTTTTTATTTTGTGTTGCTCGGTTAAGATGTATATATTTTTTAAAGCTATTTTTTCGAAAGGGAAAATCAGTATAGAAGTTAAAAAATAGGTTGTGGGTATTCACCCTGGAATCCAAGAAGCTTTTTCAATATTCTGCGAATGATTTGGCTGCTTGGGAGCTCTGCTGCTCGCACTCGCTTAGCTTGCTTTCCAATCGCTTCGGAATGACCTTTCGCTGTGGCTATGCATCTCTCTGTCTTTTTGTCTCTGTCTCTTTCTCTATATATCTATCATATATATAACTTACTTAAAATCTTTCTCTCCCACGCCGATTCTCCCAACGATAAAACGCTTCCGATACTCACTCAGTTTTGTTACAGCAACCCCCATCCGCACATTTCCCCCCGAATGATTCATCTGTGTGACACCTGTACCATCTGGTTTGCCTCGCCCGCAGGTTCTCGAAGACCAAGTCTAGCGTCGGTGCACAGCACTAGTTCCTCGGTGCGCAGCTACAGCATGATGCGCTTCGAGAAGGAGGTGCAGCAGAAGGAGATCCGGCAGGAGATGAAGCTGCGGCTGGCCCGGCTGCAGCAGCAGGCCCATCTCACCCAGAACAAGCCGCAGATTGTGATCGGTGAGGCGCTGCTACAGCATGGAGCCCTCAGCCGTGTCACCATACCCACGCCCAGTCCACTTACGCCCAATTCGCTGGACGAGCTGTTGCCGTCGCTGGATGAGAACCAGGAGGTGAGTTCTAATTCTAATTCTGACAGCTACGTTTTTTGCGAATTGAATCCATTTACTTAATGGAGATTCGTGTTTATATTGAAAATGGTGATGGTATTATTATACATTTTATTTTATTTACATTATTTTCTCTTTAATAAAAGGTCACATGATGGACATTTTTAGACTAGACTCGTGTTTAGATTGAACACTTTCAAAATTTTATTATAAGAGTAATGTTTTTAAGATATATATATATCTTTAAAACAAATTAGTTAGGATCAGACTCAAACTTACATCGAAAATATTAAGGCTCCCTAAGAAAGTAACGTGATGAACACTCACTGAACGTAAACTCGTGTTTAGTTTAAAAATTGCAAAGATATTTTTATAGCGACCATACTCGTGCTTATAAAAATGTAACATTTATTATTATAAAAGCAGCTTTTATTGGGATATTTTTTTATATTTCATAAAAACGTGTCTTAATGGTCAACCAGAGGAGACTCGTGTTTAGATTGAAAATTATTATGTTATTATTATAATTAAATCATGTTTTCTAAAGTTAATATATGTATTCTTAAAAAACTAGCCTTGCACTTATATTAAAAAAAAAATTAAAGTTTCCTAAAAACGTAAATTGCATGATTTATTATAAAAGCAATGTTATTTGGGAAGTTAATTGATATATTTAAACAAAACGTAACATGATGGATATTTTCTGAGGGCAGACCTGCGTTTAAAATATTCTTTTAAGAAAGAGATCAAATTTCAAGGCTTTATTAATATAACTTTACTATTAATTCCCCCACAGTATCCCCCCAAACTGGAGACGACCTTCAAGCAGCTGATACAGCCTCAGTTAACGGGAGCTGGAACGGGAGCAGGAGCAGGTAGCTCCTCGGGAATGGGGGCCGTGTTGAGGGCAGCTGCCTCGCAGTCATCGCCAGGCAGTGCCAACGGCTACCGCGGCCCCTGCAGCTCCTCGACTGAGGCCCTCTAAAGTTAGTCCCTCGCTGTACTTAGCTCGTAAGTAATCGAAGATTTCTCGTCTAACTTAAGGCGTCGTAGTTGGTTCGGAGGGGAGTTGAGTTGAGTTGATTTAGTTGAATTCAAATTGAACGTTAAACGTGTTGTAGTCAGACAGCCTAGATTATGTGTAACATAGTAAGTAACCCCCAGAGCTAGGCTAGGCTAGGCTAAGCGTTAATCGTACGTCTTAAGTGAGTTCTCAAACTAGACAGCCTTTGTGTGTATCATATACCTACGTAGGGAGCTAGCTAATCGAAAGCAAACATTTTATACGTGTGTGTACATTGTCATACAATTTTTGTAGAAGTTATACAAGCGAAAATCAGGCCAAGTGGATGGAAGCCCGGCTAGAGCCTAAAAATTGGCAGTGCCACTTGGCTCTTCACTCATATTGTATGTAGCGATAGAGATCAACATGAATTGATTAGTTTAAACCTTAGTCTAGTGTTTATCGTTAGTGGAGTAGTACTGATACAAAATACGCAAGATGAATTTATACAAAATCGGTTTATACAAACAGTAAGTAGCCTCTTGTACATTGTACCCGCGATGGAGCACTGTATCGGAGTATTTGCCAGATGGTTCTAGCTAAATCAATAATTATGTTAAGTCATCGCCACAAAAAAATAAATAATGAATAAATCAAAAGCGTTATTAGCGTACTAGGAGAAGGATGCCAGATATTCAATTTCTGTTCTATGTAGGATTAGAGGAATAGCAGTCTCTAAACGCTGGACGAGCAAAAAGTCAATTTTAGTTTACGACTTACGAATTTTTCTACAAGAGGCGTTTCAAGCGAATACAATAATCGAATATGTGTAGATTATTACCGATTGTACAGTACTAACTTACTCGAGATGGTAATACTTATTATTATGATTATCGTTTAATATTTGATACCAAGGTTGTTGACCGTAGTTGAATGTTCTCTATCTCCATCGTTTGGTTCCATGATTTTTCGTATCCTATCTATATAGATCCGTTCTCAAAGCAGCTATTAACAGATCGTTACATAATACACACCTATACAGCAGGTATATGCACAACTATATGCATATACCTGTACTTAACTATGCTATACATACGATGAGTAGACACACATATCTGGAGTTCAGTGTTGGTTTGATGTGTTCGGGAGTACATAAATATATAGAAATAAATGCAATTTTGTGTTTTCAACAACTGCTGCGATGGTGTTTTCATTGTTTTTGACGGGAGTTTACCAATGGGTTGGGGGTTATCAAAGTGAACAGATTTAAGGCTTGATTTACACAGATAATGCATGCAGAGCAAAGCAAAACAATCGCCAATTTTGTTATTTTAATGCTTACACTGAGAAAGAAACCGTTCTCAACGATATAAATTTGCTAGTTCGAAAATACTAAAAGGAAGAGGATTAATTCTCATTTTGAGAACGGTTTTTTTTTTTTTTGAAATGGAGTATCCTTGATTTAAGAAGTCATCTTTTTTTCAAGAACGAATCGTTCTCTATAAAAATAAAAATTTACTTAAATATGAGGTCATGGTATTATGAAGAATTGCTTCTGTAATTTTATATGTAAAAATTTCTTAATTCTACTAGACATACTCACACATTTCTAAAACACAATTGATACGGCACGACTTGGTCTCGAACCAGGAACAGTCAGTTGTCCAGTCCAGCACTCTACCAAACGCTCCATTGACCAAATTTAAAAAAAACTTTCCAGAAGACCAAGAGAGTAGAGATCGCTAAATTTTCCTCTCTCTTATTTCATATATGACATATTATGAGATTAATTTCTTCTAGACTTTAAAATCGAGAGCAATTTCGTCTCGATTTAAAAAAAGTCCCCTCGTGAAAAAGTGATCTTGAAAATAAAGTTGTCATTTTTTCTGGGTGTAACAGCAATGTGTAGGTTTTGTTTTTGTACCTTTCTCCTGAAAAACTGTCAAGAGGTTAGATTTTGTGAGCTCTCTTTCGAGGATCAGCTTGTCTGCCAAGACCAAAAGGGCTCTCGATAGAGCAGTCTTCCTGGAATCAAATATTATAAATCTCACCCAGAATCCCTCAAACAAGATTTATTTAATTTGCATAAAAAGGTCTGAAAATAGATTCCTAAAACTCGATAAAAGATATTTATCAATTTCCAGGGCTAAACTAACAAATAATTTGCAATCACTCGAGAGTGGGACGGGAACAAGTAAAACTCCGCCTCGGTCGTCTCCTTTATTAATCCACCTCCTCGATGGTGGGGCCAGAGCCGCCAGTTGGTCCCGGATTTGGACCACCAGTCGATGGAGGCGGAGGCGGTGGCATGCCGGCGCCCTGATACAGACGCGTGATGATGGGACTGCAGATGCGCTCCAGCTCCTGCTGCTTGTGCTCAAACTCCTGTCGGTCGGCCAGCTGATTAGCGTCCAGCCAGGCGATGGTCGCGCTGCAGTGCTGCTCGATAGTGGTCCGATCCTCGGCACTGAAGCGGGAGCGCAGCTGCTCGTCGTCGAGGGTGGAGCGCAGCTGGAAGCAGTAGGACTCCAACTGGTTCTTGGCATTAACCCGGTCGCGCTGCTCCTCATCTGCCTGGCGATAGGACTCCGCATCGTTGACCATCCGCTCGATGTCCTCCTTGGTCAGGCGGCCCTTGTCGTTGGTGATGGTGATGCGGTTCTCCTTGCCCGTCGACTTCTCCAGGGCGGTCACGTTGAGAATACCGTTGGCGTCGATATCGAAGGTGACCTCCACCTGGGGCACACCTCGCGGAGCCGGCGGAATGGCGGAGAGCTCAAACCTGCCGAGATTGTTGTTGTCGCGGGTCATCGCCCGCTCGCCCTCGTACACCTGGATGAGCACGCCCGGCTGGTTGTCCGCGTACGTGGTGAAGATCTGCGTCTGCTTCGTGGGTATGGTGGTGTTCCGCTTGATCAGCGTGGTCATCACTCCGCCAGCGGTCTCAATGCCCAAGGACAGCGGCGTCACATCGAGCAGGAGCAGATCCTGCACAGCCTCCGACCTGTCGCCGTGCAGAATGGCGGCCTGAACGGCGGCACCGTAGGCCACAGCCTCGTCGGGATTGATGGACTTGTTCAGCTCCTTGCCGTTGAAGAAGTCCTGCAGCAGGCGCTGCACCTTCGGTATCCTCGTGGAGCCTCCGACGAGCACAATGTCATGGATCTGTCCCTTGTCCATCTTGGCGTCGCGCAGCGCCTTGGCCACCGGCTCCATCGTGCCCCGGAAGAGATCTCCGTTTAGCTCCTCGAAGCGGGCCCGCGTCACCGAGGTGTAGAAGTCGGTGCCCTCGAACAGGGAGTCGATCTCGATGCTGGCCTGCGTGGAGGAGGACAGCGTCCGCTTGGCCCGCTCGCAGGCGGTGCGCAGGCGCCTCAGAGCCCGCTTGTTCTGGCCAAGATCGCGCTTGTGCTTGCGCTGGAACTCCTGCACGAAGTGATTCACCAGCCGGTTGTCAAAGTCCTCGCCACCGAGGTGAGTATCGCCGGCAGTGGCCTTCACCTCGAATATCCCATCGTCGATGGTCAGTACGGAGACATCAAAGGTGCCGCCGCCCAGGTCGAAGATCAGGACATTCCGCTCGCTGGTGCCCGCCTTGTCCAAGCCGTAGGCAATGGCCGCCGCCGTCGGCTCGTTGATGATGCGTAGCACATTCAGGCCGGCGATGGCGCCCGCATCCTTGGTGGCCTGGCGCTGCGAGTCGTTGAAGTAGGCGGGCACGGTGACCACCGCATCCGTCACCGTGCCACCCAGATACGCCTCGGCCGTCTCGCGCATCTTGGTCAGCACCATCGAGGACACCTCTTCCGGATAGAAGCTCTTCTTCTCGCCCTTGTACTCCACCCGGATCCTCGGCTTGCCGTTCTCGGAGACCACTTCGAAGGGCCAGTGCTTCATGTCCGCCTGGACGGTGGCGTCATCGAAGCGGCGCCCAATCAGCCGCTTGGCATCTGCAAGTCAGAAGTCACTCGATCAGAATCCAGCAATTAAAACCACCTCGGGGCGCACTTGGACAACAGATTCGCTTTATTGGCTAACATTTAGGGTCTGGTAAATGGATATTGGTACTTGGACTTGGATTTGTGTTTGTTTGTGTGTCTGGGAGGCAGGTCTAGGTCACAGTCTAGGCTTATCTAGCCGGACTCCTAAGAGGACCCTGACCCTGAAATGAAAGTACAAAAAAGAGAAAGAAAGAAGACTCGCATTAGATCTGCTCAGCAAATCTCTCGGAGGAGGTCAAGGGAATGTTGAAGAATTTTGTACAGAAATTATGAGAGAAAAAGTTACTAAAGGAAATATGTATCTCTATTCTTGGTAAGTATTTTTGTATATTTAATTTAAGGTATACAAAATATTAAGGACCGGTTTCCGCCCTCAACATTAAAGCTTCTGATAGCTTACTCACCGAAAAAGATAATCACCAGATAAACTTATCGTAAAGTAAATCGGTTTTCTGCCATCCTATAAATATATCTGAACGCGAAGGAATAACAGAGCACTGTTAATTATCGATAAGCACAAAAATGTAATGTAAGGCGCAAGCACACGATTGCGTGGGTTATCGAAATTACTCAATACTGCTTTAAATCTCTTTTTCTTCTTTTCCCGAGCCGGAAAAGATTTGACAGGGAGTCTGGGTCCCTGTCAAAGTTAGCTCTCATATTCACACGATTGAGAACCACATTTTTTTAGTCGGAACTTTATCTGACCGCGAAACTTTGACAGGGAGGAGGAACTGGTTCAAAACTGGTTAAACAGGAGAAAAGGAGAATTTATATCTGCTTAGAAGTACGGAGGAAGTAGTAGAAAAATGTCTTAAAGAGGCTTAAATTTAAATAAACCGAATATTTTACTTGTCTGAATTTTCTTAAAACAAAACATAGCATAGTTTCTATAAAGGTAAGACCACGTATTATAAAAAAAGGTAATCATGGGAATCTGCAAAGTTTACAGTCTATTTAATACTTTGAAAAAAGTCTTTATATTCTAAATCTTATGTTAACGATATATTAGTTTTATTTAGAGAGTTACAGAAGCTAAAGGAGGAAGGAAATTTTTTTTAATTTACATAAACCGAATATTTCAAGTTACCAATAAAAAACTTGAATTATTTTTTAGAAAATGATTTGAAAATATTTTCTTGATTTATAGAATAATGTTTCTTACAGCATATGACTGAACGTCTTTGCTTAGATTTTTAGTAATAGATTCTAAAAGCCCTATTATTTATTTTAAATTATTTTTGGGTGATAGATTATGCTTGTTTATCATCTGCCAAGGCGTTTAGTTCTATTTCTTACTAATTCCTCGCTACCTTCCATTATTTGCTTTGCTCGAAAAATCTGCCAACATGAAAAGTATTTATGCAAAACCGAACGCTTTTCTTTTCTTCTGACAATCCAAAAAGAACAGACAACTTTGCACTAAGACTTGTTTTCTATTTATTTGGGCGACACAAATGATGCCAATAAACGCGACAGCCAAAAGAGCTTGGTGAGGAGGAGGAGGAGCTGCCTCGTCAGCCTCGCCCCGGGAGGCGAAGGAACTGACACAACAAGTGGACGTGTCACTAGGCCAAGAGGGGTGGGATCGGGTGCAGGATCGGGGTCGGCGTATACACACTCTCTCTTGCACTCTTGCACTGGCGAATAATGCGAGATACATGAGGAGAATACTGCACATTTTGGCGCCAGCGAGTGAGAAGAACTTTCTTAAAATAACCAGAAAGCGAGGTGTGCGAGTAATAAACAAAAAATGTGCGGTTCATTCATGAAAATGTTTGCCAGTAATTAAATCGGATCAGTGCATGGCAGAGATCCGTGAGGGACAGTGGACAGTGGGACAACTCACCGAAGATCGTATTGTTGGGATTCATGGCCACCTGATTCTTGGCCGCATCGCCAATTAGACGCTCCGACTCCGTGAACGCCACATAGCTGGGCGTGGTGCGGTTGCCCTGATCGTTGGCGATGATCTCCACCTTGCCATGTTGAAAGACACCGACACACGAGTACGTGGTACCAAGATCAATGCCAACCGCTGGTAGTTTGGGCATCCTCGCTGCGGCTTTAATTAGACCCGCAACGCGCTGCCACCGCGTCAAGGTCCCCGAGAGAAATAGAGAACGAGGCGAGGCGAAATGAATCGAGATCGAAATAAAAAGAAAATGAAATTAAAATCAAAGTTACACAATCCCGGCCAGAGATCCTTACCCAATTCCCTCGCGACTCCTAGAAGGCAAAGCGATACAGGTACAGGGAGATGATCAGGAATAGCAGCACGAAGGTCAAGACTCGGAAGAATTCGAGCGCCTTTTCTCTTTGCAGCTCCACAGCGTCTTCCGTTTGTCCTCACGTTGCCACAATGAAAACCAGTGCGATCCGCCTTTAGGGACTCTCGGGACTCCCCTCCTCTTAGTATTTCCTCTTTGTAAAATTTGAAGATGCACGCGCCACGACGGCCAGCAGACAACTGGCCGGCCGAGTGTTGCGACAAACCGATCCCTTGCCAAAAACGTTCGATCATCGATGATAATGATGATGTTGCTCTGCCTGCCGCAACAGCAGCATAACAGCGCTTTGCTCACCGAGGCGCCTGCATTCTGAAGGCCTCTCTTGGCCATCAAGTCTCTACGTGCTCATCCTATCTAGTAACAATATCATTCTCTTTCCTCATATTTTTTGTCTTTTTTTACAGTTATTATAAATATAGTGTTTATGTTTTATAAAAACAAAAAAAGTATAATTATTCATGCCGAACGCCAACTAGTTTTTCAATTACAGGTGTTCTTGTTTCTCTGAAAGAAATTAAAAAAAAAAATGACAAGCAGTTAAAAAACAAATAAATAACAAAATATTAAAATTATGAAAATTGTCTTCGTGGCTATAAAAAATATAGGTAGGCTTCGATTCTAAGAGTAATGAATTTTGTATTTTTGTGACTAGTGTACTAAGTGTACTGCTAACCTTGCAGCACTGGGAAAATAATTAAACAAAATAAAATAAACAACACATAATAACGATGTATATTTACTCGAAACACTTGATTCCTGGTCCTGCATCGGTCTTCCTGAGCTTCTTGTAGCTTATTCCGGAGTCCTGCTTCAAGTATTTCAACACTGCAAGAGTATTACAATTCATTATTTCATGATTTAAGAATAATTTGAATGCCTGGGTTCCACTTACGAATTGTTTTGTTTTGGAATTGGTTGCTCGTTAGTCTATGGCATCTTAAAGTAAGCTTATATCTATAACTGGTTTGAAAATCTTTTGAATCTGGAATTATATATCTCCGAGGAGCCCTTCCTCATCGATTACCAGGGCATCATCAGTCCAAAGGGTCGTGTCGATCTCATAGTCTAACTCTTCGTCTATATCTTCGTCGTAATCGAGAAGTAAGGGAGTGGTGGTCACCAGTGGCGGCATTTTCTCCAGCGGCGGCATTTCCACCAGCGGCGGCATTTCCACCGGTGGCGGGATTTCTACTAGCGGCGGCGACAGTTCCTTCTCAGGCTCCTCGGTAACAAGTGCCATCTTGGGCATGGATAAGCTTAGCTCATGAACAGCCTGGTCCACAGGATCAATTACTAGCTCTGGCGATGCATCATGGCCAGCTGTGGACTCCTCCTCATCATCCGAGATTTCAATGACTTCCGGATCATGTTCAATTACTGTCAACTCCACATCATCGGAGATATCAATGAGTTCCTCCCGTTTTATGGGAACCCTTGGCGGCGGAACGTAGATGAAACCCTCTTGCTCCACGCACAACGAAATGATGCTTAGCATGTCGTTGTTTATCAGCCAGCCAGCTTGACCTTCGCGCCGGCGCAGCACAAAGGTGCGCTGAAAGTGTCTTTGCACCCATCCCTGGAAGGATTTCTCCTTGAAGTAGCCAGTCAGCGTTAGGATGCGCAGACGGGCGGTGAACATCAGGATGTCCACGCTGGCCCTCTGGATGCGTGTCATCATTCGGGGAAAGCGTCCCAAGGCTTGAGTAAGCGCCATGGGGCCCACCTGGAGCTTGGCATTGCGCGCGAACGAAGAATGGAGGCTCTGAAGGTTGCGATTGTACAGGCCGTAGACCTTCACATTGTCCAACTGCTTCGGAACGCTCACCGAGAAAGCGGCCTGTGGATCGTACAATTCAGTCAGCTGGTGACGCTGGGCGGGATCGTCAAAGCTGGCGTAGTAGCACCCTACGAATCGTTGGGCGAACTCAAGGGCAACGGGGCCAGCTCCCCCGCTCTGCAATGGCTGGGATTTCGGCAGATTATCCATCACGCGAACTTTGGGCTTGGACTGCACGCAGCCATGGATGTCCTGCAGCTGCGGCAGGACCGCTCGAATGTCATCCGACTCTAGCTTTGCCACTTCATTGCCTGTCAGCACCACGGTCTTGATGCTCAGTTGGTTTAGGTATTTTAGCTCTCCCAGATCTTTGATCTTATTAGCGCTGATATCAAGGCGCTCCAGGGCGCTGAAGTCTTCAGCGGTGATACCAGCAAAGGCCTTCAGGGAGCACAAGTAATTGTTGGCAAGAACTATGCCGGACACAGCGTACTGGAGATGCCGGCGTGCCAACATTAATACTCCTTTCAGCATCGTCATCACGTGCAGTGGACAAAAGTGATTCTCCAGGTTTTTATCGGCATGAAGTCTTGCCAAATCGAGGGTTCCAGTCGCGGGATCGTACCGACCTCGCAGTGCCGCCTCCACCGCTTGTGCGAACTCCGGCGAGATTTCAGAGTTCCACACAGGTAAACCAACTGTTACTTCTACCGACATTTGTCGGCAGGAGTATATTTCCATTAGGTTGCGCCTCAGGCGCTTTAATCTGTTTGCAGTTAGTGTAGAATCGATCATAAATCGGACACTGTCATCATTGTCAGCAGGTCCGCTGCGCCGGAAGTTGAATATGTCCACCTGCAGCGGCACCAGGAGCCACTTCAAAGCCATGTGTATGGCCGAATCAGACATGCCGGCGCACTTGGCCAATTCCACTGTATACCAACCAGTGACGGTGGCCGGGGCTTGCTCCACCACTCGTGAGATCGACTCCATCACAGGGCCCACATCCGAAGTTGTAATCAGCTGGCGCACGTACGCCTCAAGTTCTCGTCGCTCCTGCAGATTCTTTCTCAGATCGTTGAGCGCCGGTTGGGATTGTGGCTGTGCCTTCAGCGTAGTGCTGAGACGCTTGCCCCCAACATAAGACTTGCTATTTTCAGGGTAACGCATCGTGTCCTTGAGTTTTAATGATGAAAAAAGGATGAACTTGCCAGAATCAAGGGCGAACTAAAAAGAAAGTGCTTAGCACAATGACGCTGACTTTTACCGCTTGTGCAGTGCTGCCAAGTGGCAGCGGAACTCAGTGACAGGTTTAGTTTTGCAACACTAGAACCGAAAATATATGCAAAAAAGCCAGGGCGACGTTGCAGATGCATGTTTTATCGGTGAACGTGACTATTAATTACAATAGCAAGGATTTTATTTAAATAGTGACTGTTATAGACGTAGTTGCCTTTTTCTTAACCTTGTTGAGGTCCATCCTAAAATTGGGACACCTTATAAATGCTTAAATTGAGGCCATTTTGTCAAGTCAAGGTAACAACGAACGTCAGGCGCCATATTGTTATTATACAAAACTTTGAGGAAAACTCTTTCAAGGTGTAAAATTACATCGCATTCGGCATTAAAAATATTTTATGCAGACTCAAGACTATTTTTCACAGCTACAGCGAGTTATTAAACAATAAAGTTTCTGTACATGCTGAACCTGGCTGCTCCAATGAGTGTTGGTCAACATGTTCATAGCAACTTTTGCCTAGCAACTTCTATACCTCTATGGACAGGAAGTATCTTAATATATGGATATTTATGTATATAACTGCAGTTTCTTATAATCTGAATCTGATTATGTACATATGGATATATTTGTTGGGCGGGCCACTTTCAGCCATCTGTTACTTTATGTAAAGATCAAACATTCTAGCCAAAGTCAAGGTTCAAAACATGAAATTCTGCGTTACATTGGGGTAAACCAAAAACTAAATGAAAACTGAAGTAGTGTTTGTCTTGGCCTTGCCAGTAACATATTTGTTGACACACTTCTTGGAACTCAAGCGGCAATGAAATCGTATAAATACCCTCGAACCTTAAGGCATTTATGTTATTAACTGTTTTGTAGTTACCCACATATCCATATAAACCAGCAATGAAACACTTTGTGCTCTGTGCTCTGGCGGCTCTCGTCCTCTTTCAGGCGGCTGCCTTTGGCTTCAAGGTAAACCGCGTCATCTATGTGGTAACCACCAACAGCACGACGAACGCAACGGTACCCGCAACTACCACAGCCCCTCCCGTCGTTGTCTACTGCTCCTGGAAGAACAACTGGTGCCGTCCCGCCTCAAATAACGTGAGGAACTGCAAGTGGGGCCTGTGCAAGTTCAATGGATAGTCACAATAAAGACAAACAACGATTACCATCATGCTCTAGCACAAATTTCTTGGTTTTTTATTTGAAAGTCTGGCTTTTGGTAAAAAAAAGAGACTTGCTGGAACGGTTTCAAGGGTTCGTACGAAAGCTTTAGCAAAAATAATAATCCATACTAGACTTAGTAACTAACTAAATTCGATTCATGCAAATCATCACCTACTTTGGGTTAAAGCTTAATGGGCTGGGTTATTAGCGCTAGGATACATGGGTTATACATATATGTAATGGCAGGGCTGCCACAGAAATCGTTAGGGATTTGAAACCAATTAAAAAAGGTGTCGG
Source organism: Drosophila auraria (assembly GCA_008042615.1). Taxonomy (NCBI): domain Eukaryota; kingdom Metazoa; phylum Arthropoda; class Insecta; order Diptera; family Drosophilidae; genus Drosophila; species Drosophila auraria. The sequence continues at coordinate 27,140 of VNJW01004172.1, read as the reverse complement.
AAAGTATGCAGCAGCATATTAAAACACTTCATTTAATTTCATTTAAATTCTGCAGCGCATTCTGTGGCACCCCTGACAGGGTTAGTCGTATGAATATTAGTCAGTTGGGTGAAACAATACTTGGTTCTCAGATTAAGCTAGGACTACACTCTAGGGTTAGACAATGCGGACTAATCTTAACTTAGGATATGCATATGTAATGGACAAAGCTTCCGATCGAAGATTATACTCAGGTTTATAGTATGTGGTTTTATTATATAAAGTTTTTCGATGGTAACTAACAAATTTGGCAACTCAAACATAACCAAGAACTGAAAGAGGGTTCACAAGAATATATTTATTATATACTTAGATAGCACTTAAGTGGAGCCAAAGTAACTCTTTCGTTTTTTCTTTCGAAGCAAAGGGAATAGTTAGTTGCTTCTGCACCTTATACATTTACGAGTAGTTCGTTCGGTTTGGAGCTTGTAATATAGAAAATATAAACAAGTTACAGACCTTCTGGTGAGACAATGTATATTGCTATCGTTTAGTTTCGTATTGTATATGTATATGCGATAATATTAGATAAACACGAGCTCCTCAATACTCTTACAGGTTACTATCAATTGTTTGTTTGGTTTGTTTCGTTCTGATTCACTTTTTTTTTTTTGTGACCTCTGTGGCCACTGAGCAGGGTCTTATTGTATATACTTTTTTAGTTAGTAATATTTATTCGATTTGCTTAATAACGTTCGTAGAATTCTTGCATCGCTTTTACAAAAATATACAGCTATCAATCATTTATCGCTTGAATTATCATTCTCATTCTCATTCCTCCTATCTTTTGTTTTATTATTCGTAAGGCAAAGTTCGTGTTAATGTTTATTTTTGTTCTATAACATCTAGCTATGTATGTATATGGGTTCAAAATTCGCGGTTTGTTAAACTAAATGCATAATTTCTCGTAAATTTAATTAATAAACATAAATGCTAGTGTCTCGGAAATCACTAGGCAAGTGGGAGCTGGGGGAACACATACATAAGAGAGCGAAACACAGAATACAGAAGGGATGGATAAATGTATAGTCATGGAAACTCGGCTCAGCGCCTAACAATGCTGGAGGGGCGCGGCAGGCCGCTGCGCTTCATCTGCGAGGGTGGACGCAGACCCGAGGGCTTCGGTATGCCGGTAGCTCCTGTTGTTACCTGGGTCAGCTTCGAGGTGAGAGCCTGCGTATCGAAGGAGGGCTGAGGAGGAACATTGCCGCCGTTGGCCGTAGACCTGCTGGTGTTGTCCTTGTTGTGCCCGTATAGACTGCCGCGCGAGGAGGCTGAGGAGAGGCTCTGTAAACATTTTCAACGGATTAGTAAGGATTTAAATTTCCCTTAAAAAGAATAACCAATTGTCTTGACCAACCTCTGGAGTTTCCGCCTCAGGCGCCGCCTTAACGCTCAGGCTGTAAAAGCCGGACGAGGGGCGAGTCAGGCCATTCGTTCCCACGCGCTTAGCACCAGACAGACCAGGAGCACGCAGACCACTGACCAGCTTGGGCACCTTGAATACCGAGTCGTCCTGAGAAGCAAAGATCAGAGGAGCTAGTAACGAAACCAAGTGAACAGTCTAGTAGGAGATACTAACCTCCTGAGGTTGCGTTGGTCCGCGCAGTCCGCTCATCAGCTTACTGGGCTGCGCGCCAGGTCGACGCAGGCCGCCGCCCAAGCTGGGCCTTGGCAGAGCTCCCGCTGCCGCCCCAGTACCAATGCCGCTTAACGTGGAGGACAAATTGTGGAACGATTTGGACTTGATGCCCATGGGACTCTTCAGCTCTCCGCTGCCGCTGGCCTGTGTTGGTGCTGCAACAGTGATGGGCATGGCACCGGCTGGAGTGGAGTTCAGGCCGGCTCCGGCTGACGTGGCCTTGCTCACCGTGGTGAACTTCTGAAGACCACTTATGTACCGCGGTCGCGAGAGGGAGCGAGGCTGGGATAAAGTGGGTGCAGGCGCTGCTTCCGCCGTTGCTTCCGGCTGCAGCATCGGTCGTCGCTGGAGCAGGCTCTTCTCCTTGGGCTTCTTGTAGGTCAGATAATTGCTGGCGCTGCTTTCCGCCTTGTTGTTGTTAAAGGCAGAGTTTTGGTCGCGACGCGAGAGGCGACCTGGCGGCGAACCCTGTCGCTGTGGCGGTTCCACCTGCTCCTGCTCCTGCTGAACTTCTTCCTCGAACTGCTGATGATGTTCCTCCTCCGGTTGCTGCTGCTGCAGCTCATCGTCTATACAAGGCACTATAATCTCTGACTGCAGACGCATCTCCTTCGAAATCTTGATGGTCTTGAAGCGCTCGCGATCCCGCTCCCTTCGCTCCGCCAGCTTGTAGCTCGCCGGATCGATTTCTGACTTTGGCGGCTCTTCCGCTGGCTCGGGATCGGGCTGGGGTTCCGGCACCGGCGCCTCTCTCCGCTGGACGATGAACGAGGTGGAGTTGCAGCTGGCCGTGCTGGCATTGCTGCCGTGCATGGCGCTCAGGTTGACATCGTCGTAGAGCCGACTGCGACGGCTGAGAAGCCGTTCGCCGCCGCTGCTGCTGCTGTTGTTACTCTTGCTGGAGTGGCTCTGGTCCAAAGAAGGAGTCTCCACCTTCTCGGCCGGCGACAGCTGATGCTGCTCCTCCCGTATGCTTTCCCTTTCCCCTTCATCGGCCTCTGTCGGCTCATCCCGGTGGAAACGCCGCCTGATAGTCTGCAGGGACTTTTGCATCTTCAGCTGGTGCTCGCTCATCGTGTTCACCTTGCCTAGCTCCGCGAGCATGTGCTCGAACTGCTCCTCGTCGCCCTGCTGGGCCAGCATCTCCACCTCGGCCTCGGCCAGATCCATCACGCACTGCATCTGCTTGTGCTGCTCAGACATCTGCAGGCTGTAGGTGCCATCCAGCGGCTGTTCGATCTGCTCCAGCAGCTCCATCGTATCCAGCACGAACTTCTCGCCGTTAAAGGGAGCTGCTGCTGATGGTCCTGATCCTGCCTTAACCGCCAGCTCGAAGGTGTTATTGTGCTGTTGTCGTCCGAGGCCCTGCATGGCCTTCTGCGGCGTGGTGCCCACAATGGGGGATAGGTTCATGTCCACATGCCCCTTCAACGTCGGCGTGTAGCCCGGCTTGTTGTTATTGTTATTATTGTTGTTGGGGTGGAAGTGCGAGCGCAAGTTGGTGGTCAGCGGCGTGGACTCCATGGTGAGCAAGGGCAGCTTGCGATCGACATTCTCGGGTGTTTCGCAGCGCGCCTCCGGCGTATTGCAGACCTCGGTGTAGGTGGTGTTCATCTGGCGCGCCGTCAATAGCTGCGTCTCGTCTGCTGCCGCAGCGGGCCTCTTGAAGGTGGCATTCCCGTCGACTGGCAGGGATCGATCGGCATCCGATGGCAGAATGGAGGCGGTCAGGCTGTCCACCAAATTAAAGGTTGTATCGCCGATCATCTCCTCGCTCAGGATTAGGGTGCGCTGCAGGGCGGGACAGACTGCCGGAGGCAGCACCACAGGCATGGATCGATCTGCTGCGGCCAGGGGATTGGACATGCTGTCCGTGCTATTGTCCATGGTGCTGCAGCCGGAGGCGGTCTTGCTCAGCGTCAGCGAAATCTCGTCAATCTGCCCGATGTGCGAGTCCTTAATCAAGGTGCCATCGTCCTCGCACATGGTCAGCGATTCCAGCGCCTTGCGATCCCTGATCATGTCGCTGAGCGTGTAGCCACCGATGTTGTTGTCCGCCGTCTGGTTGTTGGTCAGCGTGGTGGTCAGACTCGGCTCCTGCTCCAGCCCGATTGTGGATTGGAGGAAGTTGAGGTTCGTAAAGTCGGCAGAAGTAATCAGCGAGTTGTTCATCCGTTCCGTGTTCATGGAGGAGCAAATGGAAGACGGCGGAGAGGTGTCTTGCAGGAAGGATTTGTGCATGTTTGTGGTGACCAGGCCCCCGATTTCCAGTTGGAGCATTCCGGGAGGGGTGCCGGCACCTGATCCAGTGTCCATTCCTGCTCCATTTTGGCTCTACAAGCGGATTGGAATTTTAATTAATTAAGTAGAATTTTAAGTACTGCATTTTACTTACGAAATCAAGGTTCCGGCGCTTGGGGCGGGTGAAGGTCTTCGAGTTGTGTTTGTAGGCTTTTGGGAAATAGAAGTTAATAAAGAAATTTAGCCTCTTGAGGATCGGGCTAGAACTGTCGACTTATTAATCTATGGCGTCTTAGTGTAAGCTTAAATCTATGACTGTTTTGAAAATCTTTTGAATCTAGATTTATATGTCTCCGAAGAGCACTTCCTCGTCGATGACCAGAGCGTCATCGGTCCACAGAGCCGAGTCGATTTCCTGCTCTAAATGCTCGTCGAGATCGATGGCCAAAGGAGTGGTGGTCACCAGTGGCGACATTTTTACCAGTGGCGGCATTTTCACCAGCGGCGGCATTTCCACCAGTGGCATTTCTACTAGTGGCGGAGGCAGTTCCTCCTGGGTAACGAGTGCCATCTTGGGCATGGATAAGCTCAGCTCTTGAACAGCCTGGTCCACAGGATCAATAACTAGCTTTGGCGACAAATCATGTCCAGTTGTTGTCGACTCTACATTATCTGAGATATCAACAAGTGAGCACGCATCAGGAACTTCCTGTTTTGTTGGAACCCTTGGCGGCGGAACGTGAATGGGATCCTGTTGCTCCACGCACGGAGAAATTATGCTTAGCACGTCGTTGGTTATCAGCCAGCCAGCTTGACCTTCGCGCCGGCGCATCACAAAGGTGCGCTGGAAGTGTCGTTGCTCCCATCCCTGAGAGGACTTCTCCTTGAAGTAGCCAGTCAGCGTTAGGATGCGCAGGCGGGCGGTGAACATCAGGATGTCCACGCTGGCCCTCGGGATGCGAGTCATCATTCGGGGAAAGCGTCCCAAGGCTTGAGTCAGTGCCATGGGGCCCACCTGGAGCTTGGCATTGCGCGCGAAAGAAGAATGGAGGCTCTGAAGGTTGCGATTGTACAGGCCGTAGACCTTCACATTGTCCAATTGCTTCGGAACGCTCACAGAGAAAGCGGCCTGTGGATCGTACAATTCAGTCAGCTGGTGACGCTGGGCGGGATCGTCGAAGCTGGCGTAGTAGCACCCGGCGAACCGTTGGACGAACTCAAGGGCAGCGGGGCCAGCTCCGCCACTCTGCAATGTCTGGGACTTTGGCAGATTATCCATCACGCGGACTTTGGGCTTCGACTGCACGCAACCATGGATGTCCTGCAGCTGCGGCAGGACCGCTCGAATGTCATCCGACTCTAGCTTTGCCACTTCATTGCCTGTCAGCACCAGGGTCTTGATGCTCAGCTGGTTCAGGTACTTCAGCTCTACCAAATCATTAATCTTATTAGCGCTGATATCGAGGCGCTCCAGGGCGCTGAAGTCATCAGCGGTGATACCAGAAAAGGCCTCCAAGGAACACAAGTAATTGTTTGCGAGGACTATGCCGGCCACAGCGTGCTGGAGATGCCGGCGTGCCAGCATTAATACTCCTCTTAGCACCTTCATCACGTGCAGTGGACAAAAGTGGTTCTCCAGCCTTTTATCCGCGTGAAGCCTTGCCAAATCGAGGGTTCTAGTCGCGGGATTGTACCGACCTTGCAGCGCCGCTTTCACAGCTTTTTCAAAGTCTGGCGAGATTTCAGACTTCCAGACTGGAAGTCCCACCGAGACTTGGACTGCAATTTGTTTGCATGTATATATTTCCATTACTTCTTCTTGAAGCCGCCTGAGCCGATTGGCCAAGAGTTGCGAATCTAAGCAAAACTCTGCCCGGTCGTCATTGTCAGCAGGTCCGCTGCGACAGAAGTTGAAGATATCCACCTGCAGCGGCACCAGAACCCATTGGAGTGCCATGTATATGGCCGCATCCGACAGGCCGGCGCACTTTGCCAATTCCACTGTATACCAACCAGTGACGGTGGCCGGGGTTTGCTCCGCAACACGTGAAATGGTGTCCATCACGGGGCCCACATCCGAAGTTGTAATCAGCTGGCGCACGTACACCTCGAGTTCTCGACGCTCCTGCAGATTCTTGCGCAGATCGTTGAGCGCCGGTTGGGATTGTGGCTGCGCCTTCAGTGTAACGCTGAGGCGTTTGCCCCCAACGTTGGTTTTGATATTATCGTGGAAACGCATCGTTTCACTTGATTTTTAATGCAAAAGCGGATATCTTCGCGGAGTCAAACGCAAACTACGCAGTGGAAAATTCTTAATGCACGGACTTTTTACCGTTTTATCAGTGCTGTCAAGGGGCAGCGGAACTTAGTAACAGGTTCAGTTTTGCAACACTTAAACCGCAAATAGTTCCAAAAAAGCGCAGGGCGCCGTCACAAGTACATGTTAATCACTGATTCGTGATATTGTGCGGCATCGATAATTAAGGATTATATTTAATTGGTGCTTGTTAGTAGTAAACTTTTTCTTAACCTTGTTGAGGTCCACCCTAATCTAGAGACTTCTCAAAAATTTAATTGGAAGCAATAAATTAAATTTGATAGCTTTTAATTAAATTCTTATATCGCCAAATCAAAAAAATTACGACCGTTTACAGCTATTTGTTTGATAATTTATATGCTTGGCGAAAACAATTTAAAGTGATAAAACTACATTGCATTCGGCTCTACAAATAAGTTAAGCTTAACCTTATCTGTGATATATGTATTTGTATGTATGCAACTAAAATTCTTAGATCAATCAATATAGGAAGAGCTACATTCATTAACAATTACCGGTAACCATCATCGAAAAGAGTGCTCGGCGTGACTACATTTCGAGTGCATTAAGTCACCTAATCGATTTTTGATCCTCGGTTCCCCACAGTTCGATAATTGCTACGCAGATTGGAAGTGTTTTACGCATCGCTTGATTGACTTTCGCTGGCTGGGCAGGAAGTAAATCGGATTTATATAATGCTCACTTATTATGCGAGATTCTTGCCATATTTGCATAGCCCGTTTTCTGTGGCCGGTACCACGCACAGCTGTTCGCGTCCACTGTAATGCGAGTGTGTGCGTATGTGTGTGAGCTTGATTAATTACCGTAACAATAACATTGGCGCTGCTGGCCACTTATGGCCACAGCCACTTGGCAGACAACGACGGTAAGTACCCTCTCCTGCCCACATACAACGCGAACTTTGTCAACGTAGTTGCCGCCGCCGCCACCAGTTTAACCCAAATTTTTTTTAGAAAGCGCAACTGCAGGCCCAACAACTGCAAGCGTGTGAGTGTCTGTGCGTCCGTCTGCATCGGTATGTGTGGAAAGGCTTACCCTCGTTGTTGTACGGCAACTGTGGATGCAGTTGCAACTGCTGCGTCTGATTATTCGATTTCCACTGCTGCAGTATGTTGGAGACATCATCGTGGGTCTTATCCGCCAGAAATCTGTGAAGGAGTACGAGTACCCAAAAGTGCCATGCATGAGTATTTTTAGCATTGATGTGCCTGTGCCGAGCCAGCAGAAGCAGCAACAGCAACAACAAAGGCAGCAGCAAAAACAAGGGTGCATCACTCACATATATGAATCATCCTTTAGTGCCTCATCGATGTCCAGGATATCCATGTCCAGCAATGGGAGAAACTTTATGCTTAGCTTTAAACACTGACTATGTAATCCTAAATCATTGCGAGAAACGACAACAAAAAGACCTTCGTTAGTTTGCCTGTTTGACCAATAAATACAAGATACTAATCAGTGTTGCCAGATAAAAATTTAGCTTTCCCCCTAAAAAATCCAGTCTTCCCTCTAAATTTTAAAAAACTGTTAATTTCAATTAATTAAGAGAATAAATATCTTATTATGACGTGGGAATGGTGCAAAGCTATAAAATGTCGGTGGAATAACAGTTCCAAGTATTTTAAAGGCGGATTCACAGAATGCAGAATCGTAGGCAGTATTTAGTTGGATATTTACGCCATTTTATGTGATTTCTGTGCTTGGCAATATTGATATTAATAAAAAGAGATTTTTACAAAATATTTAAACCAATCAGTTTCCAAAAATAAACGCAAAACTTTCTAAAAATTCTTCCCCCCTAATATACCCCCTAGGACGTCAAAAGCCCCCTAAATCTAGGGCGAAAACCCCTGATCTGGGAACACTGATAATAATTTTGCTCAAAGCTGGTAGAGATGAGCGAAATCTCGTGACTCGTCACAAGTATTTTTAAGCGTGAATAACGAATGCGTAAACAAATAAAGCAGATAACCACAACAAATTATTTATTTTATTAATAACATGAGCTATAGAAACGTTTTTATACTATTAATACAATTTTGGATTTCGAAAAGGTAACGCTTACAATCAGGTACAATATAAGAAAAAGATCTCCAATCACTTATGTACCCAGTATAATCCATTTAAGAAATGGATTTATTATTAAAACATAATTATTTATTATAATTTTTTAATATTTAAGACTTAATTGTGTAACTCTTATTCACTACCATTAATATTTATGTTCTTATAGTCACAGTTTCGATAAACAGTTCCCAGTTACTCGGTGACTAGAGACGCGACACTAACCGATATCAACTATCGGCTGTTCGCGCTCAGATGACAACCCTGTTCAAGAACGTTCACATTACCTATTTTGGGTGGCCACAATTTCTTGGACTTTTTGAAATTCCGGACATCTGTTGCTCCTGGGACATCAACATCACAGAAAATGGAGAGATCCGCCGGAGCCAGCTTGGAGAAGAACTGCCGGGTCTGTGCCGGCCACTCGACGATACTGGTGGACCCCTTCTCCACGGAGATCTCCGATCCGCCGATTTCGGAAATGCTCAACTCGATTTTGGCCGAGAAATGCCGCGTCAACCGGGATGCCTTGCCACAGAAAGTCTGTCCCACGTGCCTGGTGGCCGCGCAACAAGCATTCCACTTCAAGGTCAAGTGCGAGGAGAGTTATCGTTACTTTTCCCACCTCGTCACGATGGCAACTTCCGACAACTTGGTCCAGGGAAGGAGGCGAGGCAGGAGAGCTGGAAAGGAGACACTCGTTACTTTCGAAATGGTCGGATGTGAGGACCCGCTGGACACCACACAGCTGCAAGAGCCGGCGAGGGAAGATGATGGATTTGAAGTGAAAGAAGATATCGACTCCGAGCCGGCGGAGAGTCTGTCCCAGGTCGTTACAGAGTTCCACGAAGTGCTTGAAAGTATTTATCTATTAGATATGGGCTAACAATCCATATTATTATTCTAAATCTTAATTATTTCAGTAAGTCTCCATAACAATATAAAGACAGAGGTAGATCAGACGTCCAACGGGGTTTCAATAGAGGCTGCGGATGAAGATGACGAAAAAGAGGAAAAAGAGGAGGAGGATGACGACGAGGAAGATGAGTGGTCGGGTGGCTGGAGCGAAGACGAAGATGAGCCCTGGATGCCCAGCGATTCAGAGACGAAGCCAGAGACTCCCGGAAAGGAACTATCGCTGCTGTGCACCGAATGTGGTTTGACCTGCAAGTCGCACAAGTTGCTGTCCAGGCACATCTTGCGTCACAGCGAGCAGAAGGATCCACAGCGACCGCATCTGTGCGACACCTGTGGCCGAGGTTTCAGGACCAAGTCGCAGCTCACCATCCATACGCGCAGACATACGGGAGAGCGACCCTTTAAGTGCACCATCTGCCCGAAGACGTACACCCATGGACCGACGCTCAAGATGCATATGCTGACCCACGACGAGAAGAAGGCCCACAAGTGCTTGGATTGCGATAAGTCCTTCTACAGCATCTCCAACCTGAGGGCCCATCAGCGATGGCATTCGGGCGACCGACCGTACCAGTGTCCCGACTGTCCCCAGACCTTTACCAAGAATTCGGGCCTGAAGCTGCACCGACGCCTGCACACGGGTGAGCGACCGTACAAGTGCCACCTGTGCGACCAGGCGTTCGTCCAGAACCATCACCTGGTCACCCACTTGCGCGTCCACAACGAGGATCGGCAGTTTAAGTGCCCCGACTGCGACAAGTCGTTCTTTGAAAAGTCTAACATGAAGAAGCATCAGCGCACCCATTCGGGCGTAAAGCCTTTCATGTGCGAGGAGTGCGGCGCCGCCTTCTCGCACAACCATCACCTGAAGAACCACGTCCGCGTCCACACCGGCGAAAAGCCCTACGAGTGCGAACAGTGCGGGAAGCGCTTCTGTGCGAATCAGTCGCTAGAGAAGCACATTATCTGGCATGCGGAGAACCCGGATCGCTTTTACAAGTGCTCCAAATGTCACAAGAGCTTCGACACGCACCAGGGTCTCCGAGCACACGAGAGGAAGCACCGAAATCCAGATGAGCCAACGCTGCACCAATGTCCCCATTGCGATGTCAACTTTGCGCTAAAAAAGACCCTGGACAAGCACATAAGCAGTCACAAGATTAGGCCCTACCCGTGTTCGCAATGCTCGGAGGGCTTCTTCTCCCAAAAGAGCTACACCAAGCACCTGCGGCTGCATAACCCCAAGAAGAAATAGTTAATTCTGTGGAGCTTTATCTTTATATCATTGTCACCCATGTGCAAATTATACTTTTTAAGAAAATGTTCTTTCTTTTGTAAGAAAAACAAATCATAACCAGAGAGTTTTAAGCCGTTAGTTATAATTAATTTCATAAATAAATGTATATATGGAAAAGTAAAAACTCAGATCTGCGATATATTTGCAAGTTTATTGGTAAGTTATGTTTTATTTAAACAATCTAAAACTTCATTGTCCGTTCAATTAAGGCAAGTTTTGTGTCTGTTGCACAGTTTTTTGTGTTTTTTCTTCCTATTGCCAGCATAATGAATAATTCTTTAATGCTATTAACATAAATGCCTTGCTCTTACACATTACTCCTTTTTTTTTTTTTTTTTGCTTACGTACAGATTTTGATTTAGATTTTCCTTTTTGATTTATGATTTATGATGAATCGCAAACAGTTTCTCCCGAGAAAGGAGGAGGCTTTTCAAGCCTCGCCCCTGAAAAATAAAGGCGCGATATGTTCCCATTTTTTTTTGTTTTGATTATCAGTTAACAAGTTAAGGCACCCAAAACGGACCCAACAAGTAGTCCTTGTAGAGCTTCTTCAGCTACTTGGCGGGTCCGTATGTGGGCTTGATTTTTAAAACAAACTCTGGATAAAAATAAAGTAGAGAGACGCCGCTTAAACATAGGTACGAGTACGGTTAAGATTACATTAATTACAAGTAGGTACAATAATCATATCGAATATGCGGTAAGTATTTAAAATTAATAAAGCGTAATTAGATAGATTTCACTACGAACAGAAGATGAAGAAGGGCGATGATGCTTCAGCTTCGGTATACAGGTAACAACTAAGTACAATTAGCCCACTCGCTAGGCTCTCCTCCTCTCCGATTTGTGTGTGTGTTTTTTTTATAAATATAAATATTACAAATATATAGCTTCGCGCCTACATCAAGAAGATGAGGGTGGCGTACACCTTCCAGCGGGCGGTGAGGTTCGGCGTCCAATTACCGCTGAAATAAGCTCCACAGCTTGTAGCTGGACACGCGCTTGGCCAGATTGGCGGCGGCACTGCTGGGCGGCGAGGGGGCTGATGATTCGGTGGCCAGTGCACGCCGGTTGTTGATTAGCTTGGAGCGCATCTGCTCGTCAATCAGCTCCTGCATGTCCATCTGCCACTGCTCCAGCTGCTGCGAGAGCTCCACTTTCTGCTGGATGGACTCGAGCAGCTGGCTGTTGGCCTGCATCAGCTCCACCCGCGTCTTGGCCAGCTCCACCTCGGCCTTGGTGCGTCGGCCGTTGGCCGCATCTCGCTCCGTCTGCGCCTTGGACAGCAGCTCATCCCGATCCGTGGTGTCCTCGAGGTCGCCACGCGCCTGATCTCGCTCTTCTTTCACATTCTGCAGCTCCACGTCCGTCACCGTGACCTTGGCCTCTAGCTGCTGGATGAGCTGGTGGCTGCGCTTGATCTCGTCCTCCTGTTCGAGTACCAGATTGCGCGTCTGGTCCAGCATCTTTTTGAAGTTGCCCGCATCCAGGTTGAGCAGCAGCCGGGTCAGCTCGTCCGACATGGCCGACAGCATGCCCTGGCGGAACTCGATGGCCATGTGCCCATCCTCGTTGCGCTCTGAGCTCGAGATGGTGTTGTCTATCGACTCCAGCTCCAGAGATATGTCGGAGTTGAGACCTGTCAAGGGGTTAGGGATTTAGGTTTGCTCTATGCAGATCTCTTGGTTATGGGACACCCACCTGAGTCGTCGTCGTGGCTCACTTTCAGCGAGTCCACAAGGGACTTAAGTTGTATGTAGACGGATCTGGCCTCGACCCACATATGATTGGGCTTCCCCGTTTCCGTGTAGCTGCCATCGTCCTCGTCGCACTCCATTTCGAACTGCAGACTCTTCTTGCCCGGCGTGCTCGAATTCGTATCCTACGGATGGCGATTCCAAAATAAAGTCGGTTGTAGATATTATTATTAGTTTTTGAGCTTTGAATACAGACTGATGTTAAAGGAAAATTACTATTATGGTTGATAATTTTGTGTTTTTTTTTTATTTTGACAAATTTGGCTGAGTTTTGGTTAGTTATCCTTGAGGAGCGCTTAATGATGGGTTAGTAGATGGGGTAGTTTGAGAAATAAAAGATAGGGACAACTTACGGCACCCAAACGTTCACTGAGTACATTGTTTTCGCGCTGGGAGCGTTCCAATGCTTGTAAGGTGGTCTAGAAAAAAAGGACACGGAAGTATTAAAAAGGATTATAAATAATAAATAAAGACGTTGGAGCAAGCACTGTGGCACTCGTAGTTAATAAAATCAAAAATATAGTTTAATAACATGAAATCTCCTAAACTTATTTGGACACCTTGTTAAAAATATACGGGGTTTCGAAATTCCTTAAAATGGAGTCCAAAACTAAGCTACAATGTTTTAGACCGTTAAAAAATGTACACAGAATTTTGTACCTAATCATTTTATTGCAACTTTTAAGACTAAATTTAAAGGGGATTTAGAACACAAGTGATTATAATAAGAACTATTCAGGGATGCCACAGAAATAGCTACCGATTTAAAATTAATTAAAATTTTGATTAAAAGTATGCTACAAAATTTCACACCTTAAAAAATATAAATAAATATTGAAACCCTCCCTGGTTTTTAAAATGTTTCGTTTCAATAAATTTTAGATATATGGGGATTTCTAAGTGAGTATTTCTTGTTTCTAATTATGTACAGAAAGGACCAAAAGTCTTCTAGATTCCATTAATATCTTTAACACATCTTTAAAAAAACTGCATAGATTCATTTTAAAACAAATCAATAGAAATTAATTAAATTTATAAGTTCTGCTACAGAAAAAATCTACAACTAACATCTCTCTGAGTCGTGCTTATAAGTTCGCTGATGTTTTAAAATCCATTAAAAAGGCGTTTAAAAGTATGCTATAAAAAGGCTGAGGTACCCTATTTAGTGTAAATTGGTTCATTTTCATACGATATAATATTTTTTAGTAGAGTGTTGAACACTTTTTCAGTGGATTCTTAAAGCCTAGTGATTTCTGTAGCTCCTCTAATTTCTCTTAATCCATTTTTACAATGAAAAAACTGATCCAAAATAAACGTTGTTGTTCGTTTTCAAGTTCAAGAAGTTAAAGTATTGTTTTCCGTTTTTCATTAAATATATCTTAAATCTTTTTGCCAATTTGTTGCTATATGAAACTGATTAGATTTCATTCAATAAATTTCCTCAAATCATCGCTAATGAAACCATGTTAGTAAATATTTATAGAATGGAGTTAAGTCTTGGGGCAAAATCGAAGCAAAAAGAAAGTCATTGCCGAGGAGATAAACTTGGCAGTGGCACTCGAGAAACTGCGCAGTTGGCTCCGTTGGCCCATAAATAATCTTCATTTGGTGGGTAAATCACGATTCCGTTGACGCGACGTGATAAAGCCAATTCTTTTGGGTTTCCTCCGCCTCCACTTACTCTCTTTCTCTAAACTGTTCTGGCTGACTTACCTCTAATTTGGTTTCCTGCTCGCGGGCATGGCGCTCCAGCATGTGGATGCGGTCGGAGGCCTCCTCCAGCGATGAGGTGAGGCTCTCCTTCTCCTCCTGAGCGTGCAGCAGGCGCCGCTCTAGCTCCTGCCGCTTGCCCGTGGTGAGGTTGAGTTCTGTTTTGATGGACTCCAGGCTATTGACATGTTCCTGGAGAGAAAAATTGATAAATGATCAATTATTATCTCAATTTTCCAGTAAGTCAGGCAAAACCCACCTGCAGGCTGCTATTCCTGTAGTGATACTGGTCCTTCAGCTCCTGGATCTGGGCACTGAGCTTCAGCTCGGTGGCATGCGCCTCCTGGATCTGTTCGGTGAGTCGTGTGTTCTGGTGCTGCAGCTCATCGATCAGGATGGTCTTCTCCTTCTCCGCCTGCCGGATGGCCGTGTCCTGCGTCTGCAGCTTCTCCTTCAGCTCGCTGAGATCGGACTGCAGCTCGAGGACGCGCTGGTCGCTCTCATCCTCGGCGATGGCCAGCTTCTGCCGCAACACATGCTTCTCCTGCTCGAGTTTCTGCAACAAAAAAAAAAGAGGAGGAGTCAAAAAATGAAAGTTAATTGTGTGTGCATATGGTATTGTTTGTTCTATGACGTCTTGTCAATAATCCGGCTGGCGAGACAATGAAAGCAACCCAACAATGGAAAAACCGCAAGGTTAACTCAGCTCTCAGCACTCGACTACTAATTGTTTACTTATTTGCATTTTCAATTGGCAAAAGAGAAAAAATACAAAAGAGTTGCTAGTACCATCTCTCTCTAAGTTCGTCTTTTGCACTGATTTGCCCCACTGTGCCGGCGGCCAAAAAGACGCCTCAAGACTCTCCCAAGCCACCGAAACAATGCCAACGACTTTTGACACCGACGGCTGCAAAAGCACAGCCCCAGCAGTCAAAAGCAACAAATTCCCATTATTCAAATTAAAATGCAATTGAATTTTCACTTCTCCGCTCAAAGCTAAGATGCGGTTTGCAGACAAATGGCTGGCAAAAAAGATAAAAAATAACAATAATTAAAAGCGCATCAGTCTGAAAGTGCTTGGGGGAGAGGGAGTATTCAGACAATTAATGAAAAATTTGAATTTAAAGTGGCTTGTAAAGATTCTTCAACAAGCATTACCAGCTAACTACCAAATAAAATATGTTTAATAGCTTTATTTTATGTGGTTAGCTATTTTTAATAACTATATTTTGCGGTAAAGTTGCTATTAATAACATTACATTAGGATTTTATAACGACTAAAAATATTCTAACAAAAATGAATCCCCATAGGGTTTTATTAGTTCTATGTTCTACGTTAAGAGTTACCAAAATTATTTCTAAATAAATTAATATGCTAAAACTATTTAAGTTTGCTCTAAATTTCTTTAATTTAAAGGTTATTTTTAGGTACTGAACTAATTTTGCTATTCGAACGTCAACAATTACTATGGTTTAATAATTGTTTGTCGCGGAGTTCGAACTTGGGAATTTTAGGTGGAATGAGTAGAATGGAGAGGGTTACTTCTGTGAGCTTTTTGTTCCGCTATTAAGTTATATTCCAAATTCCTAGTAACGATTGATAATATTGATAATATCCTATCAAACTTATGTATCTCACGAGCTCATAGAGTTTTACAAAAATAAATAATTATTTATAAATACCCTTTATGTAAATATCCCCCTGTTTACTTCCTTCTTTAAATCTTAAGATCAATAGCTATTTTAAGCTCGTTAGCTCCTAAAGCCACGGTGATCTAAGCCCGGCTTTCGACTGTCAATTATGAATTATTGACGCGAGAAAACGGCAGCGAATAATTTGCATAATTGACAGGCGTGTGTCAGTCTTTGCCAGGTTGAAAAAAAAAAGCCAGAGGTAAGTAGATATGACTAAGCGGCGCTTGCTGGGGGCTATTTGTGTTTTTATAACCCGACCTTTTTGGATCAAGGCTTGCGGAGACATTGAAAACTGCATGCAAAGTTTAATCGATAAGTGGACCTTCAATTGGCGAGCACTGGCTAGCACTCGGCGAAAACGGCCTGTGAAAAAAGTCTAGAAAATAGAATCCAAAGTCAAGCCTTGTAACCAATGCAGGCAGCTTCTTTTTTTTGCTTTTTTTCTTCTTTTGCCGCAAAAGCGATGCGGAAAAGCTAATGCGACCACGTATCGAGTTGGAGAAATCACGAGTTGGCAATAAATCCGAGTAGTCAACGCGATTGTTTTGGCCTATCAGCGAAACAACTGGGAAAACGAGCGAAGAGAAGAGAAAAACAACAACCTAATAAATTGGAGCGACAAAACTGTAAATGAAAAGCTTAAATAAAATTACGGGCAATTTGCATAAAATGCAACAGTGCCGAAAAAACCACAAAGTAGTTGTCGCCGCTGCACCACAGCTCCCCAAGCACAAGCACAAGCCAAGCCGAGCCCAAGGAAAACTGCAACAATGGGAAAAACTTTAATAATAATAAAGCACAATTGCTGGACTCAAACGCGGAGGAGACAGCGAGCAGCCAGAGATAAAGCGAGGCAAAAATAAAAATTATTGTACATATTGTTGTGTACTTTCTCTGTTTCCATTTCACGCTCAATGAAATGTGTTGATGATGGCAGCAGCAGCTCAGCTCCTCCACTTACAGCTGCCACCAGCAGCAGAAGCACCACCAGCAGCAGCAGCCACAAAAGCAAAAGCAACAGCGGAAGTTGCCATCGGCAGGAACACAGGGAAAAATATGAGAGTGAGTTTAAATGTGTAAACTTCATGTTTCAAAGGAATTTAAATAGTTAATGACATGATGTGTAATGATATGTATACAAATATTCATTTAAAGAAGTTGTACAATTTTATTATTCGAAAAAGCAAGATTTCACATAATCTTCCTCTAAACTTATGATTGTGCTTTCTTAAAATAAAAAATTGAAAAAGGGTTTAACGTTTAACATAAAAATAATTATAATTTTACCAAGTAAAGTTTCATTGTTGCAGGCATTCCATTTAAAATTCCCAAAAATTCCAATTCAGCAACAAACTGCTATAAGACCTCGCAAAGTGTTACAATTCAATAAGACAGCAAAAGTACTAGTGGTGATTCTTCAATAATATTAATATTAAAAAAAATTGCTTGTATTAAAATATTCAAGAGATTTCAGTAGAATTTTACCAGAAATATTTGTACATAATTTACTTTAATAAATAAATATTAATAAAGAAAAAACTTAAGTTTTTGAACAAATATACTAAAGTAAAATCTGTTACTTTTTAATATCTTAAATATAAACATTTTCTCTCCGTACAGCCCACCGCCACAGCAGCCGTGGCCACCGCCGCCGCAAAAAATGAGTTCACATATTCAAAAGCAAAATCATGTGGCAGACTTTAATTGTAGGAAAAACTAAAGAGGCAAACAACAAAAGAGAAACAAACAAAAATACAAAAAAACTAATCCAGCCTCAAATTTCATGATGGACAAGCCAGTTTTGTTTTTGCGTTAATTTTATTACGTATATTTGTATTTCGAATCTCTTTTCCATCCACAACTAATTGCATTGCATGATCGCCTCAGCCCGAAATGGGATATATTTCTGCCTCGCCCCAGCAGCCGCCCGAGCTGGCAGTGGCAACATGTTGCCAGCTTAGGTACACGATGTTGCCACAATGTTGCCATGGTTTATTTGTCTTATTCAAATGCGACGTAACTCGACCCACTTTCGAACTAAACGCTCCTCCATCGGCATCGGCAGCGCGCGCTGCCATTTTGCGCGGAATGAAAATTATAAATATTTTTGTGCAGCGAAATTTTGTGCAGGAAATGTCGAAGCAATTGACACGCTTAACGACAACGGCTGGCAACAGAAATATTCAAAAAATGAAACAAACAATATAAAAATAAAATAGGTAAGCCACAGGTGCTCACAGGTGACTCATCAATGGGCCAAGTGCCATCAGGCGAGTGTGCACTTATGCAAATACTTGCCTCTCTAATGCCGGCCAAAAGTGAGCCAGGTAAATAGAGGGAAACTTAACTCGAGTGGGTGAGGGTTTCCGATTAATTTGACGCTTTAGCTTGGGTTAAGTAAATAGGGATTTGGCTTAGAGGATAATTGGATAGGCGGCTGAAGAGTGACTCAGAGTGGAAAAGTATACGGCTTAATTGGGCTAAGACTTAGGATTTTACATTCCTTTGGAAATTTATGACTTGTTTATTCAATATTTACCATATATGATATATATTTATCAGCCTGCAAGTGTCATTTATCTTATCTAAAGTGATAATATTATTCCCTGATTAGTTTTATTAATAATTGGTTATATACAATATGGAGTAAAGATAAATTAAACGGAGACTTTAGTTTTAAAAGAAAATACCTATTAAATTATAGAACAAATTATATAAATGTTATTAGAACAAGTTAAAGAAAATGTAATTTAAATCCTATAAAAAAAATCGAATCGTTGTATATGTTTTAGTTTTAAACGGACTTCTTGAGTTTAAAGTTAAAATAATTATAAACACAACCAATCTATTATTTTCTTTAAGTAACATGCAGTTCAAGTGCTAACAAAGGTACTTTCCTCGACATGGTAATTATCAACCATCAATAATAACCTAAATGTTAACTCTTAAAAAACTACAAAACAACAATTTGGTAGTTGCTAATTTTTTGGATTGCAGAAGCATGTTTTTCCTTCCTTCGAATGACTGAAGTATAAAAGCCAGCGGCTTCAATAGCTCCACTGATGAGTTTGGGGAGTGTTGAAAGCGGCATGCCGCCATGGCTGCAGAATGCATTCGATAATTGCCGTAAAATAATTAACTAAATTGCCGGCCCAGTCACGTTGGCCCGGCTAGAATCGTGTCAAAGGGGTTGGGGCTGGTGGATGACTCGCTTGAATGCGCATTGGCCAGAGCGATGAGTTGACAAGGCTCACTTCTTGCGGACGGATGCAACAGGTAAGGCAGCAGTTGCGAATGTCAAATGAATGAGAGTTACCTCAGCAGTAAAGGTTGGAACAGAAAAAAAACTATATATTTTATCAAAAATTTATAAGTCAGCTTTATCCACTAGAAAGAAGTTAGAACTTAGCTTAAAGATTAACTATATAAAATAGCTAATTGTAATGCTTAAATGACTAACAGTATTTTCCTTCTTTCCTTCAATAAAAGTCTAACTATCTCTGAATATTTTATGTCTAAATATATTCCCATTAGTATTCATTCATTACAAAAACAATAAGACAATTAAGAAAGTATTTAGAAATATTAAGACCTGGCTTGCTGCAGCGGATTAATAAACCTTCGGCTGGCTAAGCATTTGAATTGCTAAAGATTTGCCAATGACTCATGATTCAGCCGGGTGAGCTCAGCTCAGCTCAGTCCGGATCTTTTGGGCGGTGAGTCAATGGCCCAGGCAGCATTTCCAAATGCGTTTTCCACACGCCTTGCCTTGTCTTGCATTTTCTTCGCATTTTTCAGGCATTTTTCTTGGCTGTGCGTATTTAGCCTGAAACAAAACCGGAGTTCATAGATAAATCAGCCGCACTTGGCTGCACAAAATGCCCCTTCGGACATTTCGGGGGTGGAAAGTGGGGCTGGCCAGCGGCAGGAAAACTTGCAACTTTCCGTTTTCCCAAGACTTTTCCAAGCAGTTGCAATTACAATTTTAATTAGCGGCACTCGCACATAATTGCTAATGCCATAATGCACTTTATTGGCATGCAAAGCGAAATGTAGCGCACAAATTATGCAAATTGCACGTTTACCCACAGGCATTTTGACTAATTTCAGCTCATTTAAATGGAAACCGATTAATGATCGCTGATAACACAAGGGGGAAGTCTTGTGAAAAGTCTCTCTCCTCCACTCGCTTAAATTGTTGCAAGAAGCGAGTGTGAAATGCAGCAATTAGCGATGAGGATTGGCCCACGCGGCAGTGGGATTGCACATCGTCGACAATAAATCAATTCGCCTGCCAGGCTCTGCGCTGCTCTGCTCTGTTGGCCAAGCTAAGAAATTGAATTGTCACCACAAGCGCCCACAAGGCTTGGAAGACGGCCAAAAGCTGCATGCACTGGGAATTTAAAGTATCTAATAAATAAATGAGTTGAATAATAATCGAATTTCTATAATAAATATATATAAAACAAATCGAGGGACCAAAAACAGTAATGAGTTGGTTAAGCTTTACTATAGCACAACGTCACACGTTCATGAAAGTAAAAATAATCTTATTTTCTTATTCTTATTCAAGAAAAATCGATCTACTCTTCGAGTAAATGTAAAAAACATTAAAAAGTACATAATACTTTTAGAACTTACTTACTTTCTTGAGAAACTATTACCATTATAAAAATCTGATTAAGGTTTGTTCAATGTCTGTATAGCGATATCTTATCAACTCATAAGATAGGAATTTAGACTTTCGATTAATTTAGTTCGTGAATGTGAGCAAGTGATAACCAAGAAAACATGACTTTACTTTCTGAGAGATTTAAATAACCAGATAAAATATATAATAGCATGAGTTTACTTTTTGTGAGATATAAATATGCGATTTATGATTTTACAAATTTTCCAAAGCTTTAAAAATTGGAGTAAATTAAAAAGATAAACATGAAAGTTAATAAAAAATAAAATTGCAACCTTTTGGTTACATCTCATCAACCCTTGATTTCGAAATCTATTTGTAAACTTTATATTTCTCCCAGTGTTATTAAATTAAATCAAACTGCAACCGAGCTGTGTTCGTCACCCGGAACTGTCTCTCCATAGTACATATAATATATTCTCCGAATTCATTGACACTGCACCAAGCGAGTAAGTGCAGCATTGACCTCCTCTCCCCCCATTTTATAGTCAAACGACAAGCGTCGCGAAATGAACTGATTCTCAACTTTGAAGCCATAAAAACAGATTATATAGACCAAGTCCGAATACACATTCGAGTTGTGGGCCAAAAGTTTGTTTATGCGCCTAAGGTCATGTCGCAGTCAGCGGGGGGCGTGGCACTCACTCCGTGGGCCTCCGCCACAGTTGACTGACGACTGACTCGTCTTCGGCCCGTCCAACTTTCAGGGCTGCAAAAGGATGACAACAATTGGGGGATTTATTTGGCAGATTATTATTGCTATACACAATCGCTAATTGATTGAGAGGAAATAAATATTTTCCAGAAATATCTACATGATTTTTGGATAGCTGTAAAAATAAATATTTTTGTAATGGCAGAAAAATTAAATTAAATTCAGTTTCCTACCAGGAATAAATTTCATTTCGGGATTGGCAAGTTCGAAGCCAATAGATACGTCTTCTGTCAGAGTTATGTTCACAAAAATGGGTTTAATAAAATTCCGGGAACTAAGTAAAAGCCTTTTTTCTAAACCAATTGCCTATTTTTAATTTGAACGTTCTAGAACAAAGCTTTTAAATTTATTTGTATTATTTTTAAATACCTTATTTAAATAGCTTTAGTTTCTGTATAAACTTCAAGTAAACAAATGCAAAAAAGGTTTATTGGCCCAACCCCTTTTAAAACCCACTTCAAGTCCCAAATAAGCCGGCTTTATTTTGCTACCCATTTTCTGCTCCATTTTTTGTGCCACTTCATGGCATAGAAAAGCCCTCGAATTACAAATAAAATGCAATGAAATCAACATTCACTGTTTGTAATTTCAAGTGTTTGGCATTGACAATATTTTCGTGCCGATTTCCAGACAGACTTCCATCCCCGCGTACCATTGTTAAGGAAATTGTGTGGAAACGCCGAAGAATTGGGCAAGCGAATTTATATTTTTATCTTCAAGACGAAAACGATTTCGAGAGTGAAGTTAATTAAACCTATTTCGGGATGAGGGGCTGGCTCTGAGGCCTCAGGTGATTGCTATGTTATTTCTCTGAATTCGTTTTGATTGGTAAAACGAAGCGTCGCAAAAATGTCGCAATTTTTGGCGGCTCTTTAAATGTGACAACCGCCGTCACAACTATGTAGAGTCGGAAGCGGTAATTATGATTAATTAGCAGCTCTTTGCGGCTCGGAAAGTGGGTGTTGGGGCATTGGCATTGTTTACAAAATATTTAATAAAGATAAAAAGTAACAAAAAATTCCCATCCCAGCTCTGGGCGGTGATTCATGGAAGATAAATAAAAAGAAATCGCTGCACTTGTTTCGCTTTTTTATTTGGCTTTTATCTTATCGCCGGCACATGCGAAACATGGCCAAAATGAAGTGGAAAACTTATCGCATTTGCCAGCGATAAGAGTCATATTCAGATAGCTGGGCTGGCAGTGGAGTGACACAAGTTCCGTAGGCGGAATGAGGTAAGCACTCACAGAGTGCACCGAAATTAACTCACTTCTAGCTCAGATTGCAGTCCAAAAATTATTAGGCCATAAATATGTTACTTACGGCAAAATGTGACGCCCACTGCGCATGTGCACACACCTGAGACGATCAAATGGGAGAAATATTTCGAAAAAATGGGGAAAGGCTTACATTTAAGCCACAATTTCTTTCATGGCTCCGCGTGGGTTTTTTTTTTGGCTCTCCACTTTTGGGCCAAAGCGCTCGTGGAGTCAACGAAACTTAACAAGAAGGAAAGAGATGCTGCCCAGAAGAGTCACCTGCTGGGGTAGGGCACCGAGGAAGAGGTGGCTTTAACAATTAGTCACCGTTGGGACATAAAGCGCTTACAAAGTCTGGAAAGTCAAGAGTCTGTGGAAGAAGTCGGCGAAATATAATATAAAAGTTATTAAAAATACAGTGGAGCTTCCAAAAGACTTATTCCCTTTAATTCTTTTAGCATTTAAGAGCTTCCAATATCTTTGACATGTTTTAATAATTTACTATTAACAACGATTATTTATTAAGATGCTCAAAGAGTATTTTTTAAATAGAAAAATAATCCTTTAAGGAAAAGAATAAATATTATTGGTATTTATGAATAAAACTTTAACAAGCTGATCATTATTTAATGAAAGAGAATACACATTTATATTAAATGATTTTATATTTAATAAAAATATAAATAAATAAAGCAAGGTAGTTTCTAGATGTTTAAAATTTTATAAATAAATAAAATAGAGGAATAATATAACGATTTTTTATTTATTAATTATTTTAAATATCAAATATCTTCCTAATAATATATTTAACTAAACAAAATCGTATTTAGTTACACAAAAACCTTCATAACTTTATTTTTTAATGCCACAGCCTTCCGCGTTTTGTCTTTAATTTATAGAAATAAACTTTTTCTCATTACTTCACCATAAATGTATAAAACTATTACTATTTTAATACATAATTAAGCCTAATTTTCGTATTTTAATAGCCCAAAAGCTATGCCGTCACTCAACATACAAAATACATCAAAATATTTGTATTGCCTCAGCCATTCTAATTCCTCGCCAACTCATTAAATATTTCAAAATAATATACAACTTGTGTTTTTCATTTGCTGTTCTTTGTATTGTTTACACAATCTGAGGTCTCTTGTTTTTTTCGACCACAATTCTTTTGTTTCCACCCGCCCCCTTTCAGGTAACCTCAACTTTGCTTGCTAAGAGTTTTTTAATTAAGCTGCCTCCGCTAATGACGCGCTCGGCCAGAAGAGATTGCGAAAAAATAGTATTAACAGAAAATATATAAAAAATACCTGGCTATATAAAAAACAATTATCATTGTGGCAGAAGTGGCCGAGTAAATGAACTCCAAGCCAGAGACAAAGGCAGAGTTTGTATAAACAGTTGTTTAAACTCAACCAAAAACAGTCGATTATTCAATGGCTAGAAGGGAGTCTTACAGCTCTGATGAATCTTTTCGAAGCAGATTGATTTCATTTTGATTTTTGTTTAATTTAAGCTGCGAAAATTAATTCAAAAAGTGCTCTATAATATTAGCCTAGGGCGAAATGCTCTCAAATTAAATAATTATGTGGCGTGTGCTTCCTACTACTACTTTTTTATTTCCTCTCTCCACACACACCCTCTTATCCGATTTCTTTTTAGCTCTGTTATTTATACTTATAACTTCCGATTCAGATGTAAATAAGATGGGGACGCTCCCCTGTCAATAAGCTGGAATTAGCACTTGTGAACCCTCGGCTAAATTTCACTTTCACACCTCAATAAATGGGAGAGTTTGTAAATTCCATAAATGAAATGTTTAAAAATAAAGGTACATTTTGTGAGTAGTGCCACTTTCTAGTTGTATGACAGATGTTTTTTTTTTTTTATGGGAAATGTCATTAATCTCTTGCAATAGCTCGGCTAGCAAGCATACGAAAATAAAGCTATGACACAGAGAACACCGAAAATTGGGCTCCGCAGACCATTAAGCCAAGACCAGCGAAGTGGTCATCTCAGGGCCACTCAAAGTGGCTAAAAAGAGTCTTCAAAACAGAATCATCGGATCCCCGAACTAAGTAGATGGCCGATGATGAGTGCCGTGCTTCTCCGAGGGTAACTAGTTGGAGATTTAAGATTACGACTCCCCGGCTATCCACCCGGCTACTGCTGATGATGTGAGCTCAGCCCAAGAACAATGGCCCCGCCATTTGCTAAAAGATTATTTCCATATAATTCCTCGGCTGGTTCGCGCCGAAGAAAAATCTTTAAATTTATGGCCCAATTATGTACGGGGAAGACATGTTTTATTGCTCTTCTGGTGTCTTTGACTTTGTTTATGTTTTGCTCGTCATAAATACAAGTAAATAAACATTTTTTTCGTTGCTGTGGTAGCCATGGATAAGTCGGTTGGTGAGGGTTACATTTCAAGTCGATATTGATTAATTTTAGGGGAACTTGAGGAATTTCTTGGGGGAATTGTCAGGAGATAGATAGATACAAGTGTATATATTTTCCCCCGTTTTCGGGCTTTTATTAAAAAAAAAAAAGAAACCAAAATACACGCTATATTCAATTAAAAAATATGTTTTATATTTTTTTATTTGGTTTTACATAGTTTTTTAATTTTTTTTATATTTCTGTGAATCAGTTTTATTGCAAGATACACTCTCTCCAGCGTGGAATTATTAAGAAACCTAGGATCTCAAGACTTAGAGACACCATCTGCTCGAAAACCACAAGCATTTTTGGAATTACGGTGACCGTTGCTGGGAATTGAACCCTTGGCAGCTGCGACGCCAACCATTAAGTAAAGCGTATTGTGGCCCACACCATGGTGGGCCGAGGATCATCACCGTTTAAATGCTAATACGAGGTTGCTTATGCTCGACGAAATAAATTTCCGGAGAACTTATTAAGTCTGTTATCTATTACTATTAAGTGAATCTTATTCTTAAGTTAATTTTTAAACTTATTTAACAAGTTTTTCTTTTATTTTATTTTTTTACAATCAGAAAAGTCCACAAAATGAAATCTGGCAACTCTATGAACTGCTTGATATCTAATTAGGATGCACTGCTTTACGGGAACTCTAAAACTTCGAATTACAATGAAGGATTTCTCATACTTGTTAAGCACAAGCAGTTCTTAATTGGTTGTAGCTCAGCCTTCTAAGGAGAGGGGGAATATTTAAAATAACATAAAATATGGGTTCAAACTCGGGCTGATCTCGGGAAATTTTTTCGAAATATATTTTTATCATTATATTTATTACCAAAATTTCTAGAGGCTTTTCTTTGCCCTTACAGAAAATTCCCCGCCACACTTTTCCCATTTTCTCAGGCCATATAATAGCTGTTTTTATGCATCGCCTAAATGTCTTCCCCATTAAAATGACAACTACACAGGGTAATTTTTTTCGGCCTGTCCAACACCTTGTAGCCTCCTTACCGCAGTGAAAGACTCCACTTACAGTTGAAGAAACACATGTGGCAATATCTGTCCATAATTCAAAGTGTTGAGCTTACTTGATACCCGCAGTGCCGTGCTGCAACTGCGGCAATAACAGCGAGAGCTGACACTGCCACCTTTTACCCGGTTAAAGCCAAATTGGAGTGCAACAAAGCGACAGGCGACTTAGTTCTCAGGCTGCAATGCTAAATGGTTTCCTGGGACCCCGTCCACACTCGAGTACGAAGCGAAGAAAAAGAGTTTTGTGGGTGAAACATTTACGCAAACAATGGCGGAAAGCAGCGAGCGCGCTAATTGCAAAAGCAAGGTAAGGTGCCAGCGAAGGAGACAGCGATGCCTTGCCTCATTTGGGGTATTTCAGACACTAACTTGGATCTTGAAAAAATAATTAATTAAAAAAATATTGAATCAAATTTTGTTAGTTTTTGTTGTGATATAAAAATTATGATTACAAAAAATAAATGTATTCAGTTCCATTTAATTTAAAAAGTAACTAAGCCCACTGACTATTGATTTAATTTAATATAAACCAAATAAAATTTGAAAGAATTAGAGTGTTTCCTTAAATTAATTTTAAATTAGTTAGTGGCACACTTTTGTAAATTTAAAGCTTGTCTTTAAAGTAAGAATGTAAAAAGTTAAGTAGAACTTATTTTATTTGGTCAAAATTACTATAATTTAACTTGGGTGAATGAAGTGCCCCCGATATACTCCACCAAAAATAGGCAAGACAATTCGAAAACTATAAAATTCGCAAAAATAATGCCGCTTAGCCGAAAGAGCCGTTACATAATGCCAGCACTTGGGTACACACACGCCGAAACTCACACTATTTAAGACAATCGGAGACTAAAACTGTTTCGATTGCAGCTTAAAGTTTTGCTACACTCAAAAAAAATAAAACAGTTAATGAAACTAAAAAAAACGAGAAAGAAAGCTAACTTCGGTAAACCGAAGTTTATATACCCTTGCAGTCAGCAATTGGATCATTGAAAATCGATCCATTTTGGCATTACCAAAAAAAAAATGTCAAATTATGTAAATTTTGTAAATTTTACATTTTACATGTAGAATTTTACATTTTACATGTAGAATTTTACATTTTCATATAAATCGACGGATCCCTTCTATGGCAGCTATATGATATAGTTGTCCGATCTTAATGAAATTAAAACCGTAATTCTAGAACTATAAAAAATGACTATATCTCGAAATTTATAGAAATTCGTTGAAAAACAGAGAAATTAAAAATTTTTGTACATTAATTTCGCCATCACTCCTATGGCAGCTATAGGATATAGT
>VNJW01004171.1:0-22086 GCA_008042615.1 Drosophila auraria | reverse complement strand
CTTGTACATAGATTTAGTTAATTCATAATAATTGCAAGATTTCACGGCGAAAAAACCATGCCACCGAAAACTTATTTATTTTGTTTATTTATTTTGCTTTTGTGCAGAATAGTTGCTGAAAATTATGCTAAGCCTTCAGCAAAAACCAATATATTTTGTGAGACCGTTTTGTCTAATGAGCAATCAATATACTTTTTAGATACAATTTCATGAATTAGAGAAGGTATATTCGGTCGAACTCATTTTTTGTCTGGTATTTTTTTTCGATAAACCGATAAGTTTTTCAATTAATGAGAAATTAATGTATTAATCTCTCATTGAAAGTGCCGTATAGTCGTCTTGCTCGCACTTAGGCAAAACCCTATGGGTGCTGTCAAGCCTCTAATTAATGAGCCAATTAATGAAGTTTTTAATACAGTGTCATAATGCTATTATATTAGTTTCAACTGATGAAAGCCAGTGAGAAAAGTACGCCTTTTAGTACATAGTTCAAGTTATTGTTTTGTAACATTTATTGAAAATAGTTAAAAAACATATAATCATTACTTTTTTATCAATATTTAAGTGATCATATGGTATAAACCTAGCCTCAATGGTATTTTATATTCACATGCTTATCGTACCATCTGTATATCCTGTAAATGGCTTGTAAAGCGTCGCCGTTCATTCTATGCATGTCCTTCATTAGCGCCTCATAGATTTTTCTGGCATCGTGATCCTTTAATGACTTAAACGATGCCATTCTCATAATACCTACTAGTGAGTGTTGACTCAATTCTTCCGCTTTCATAATGAGCGAGTTGGTATACTCAATTTTTGATATATTGGCGGCTAGATGCCCTATTTCGGCTAGTATTTTCTGCGCTTCCTTAAACTCGACTGAAAATTGTGGCGCTCTTGTCAACTTTTTCATGTCCTTAATGAACCTGCTGCGAATGCGTTCAAATCGTTGCCAGCCTGCCTTAAAGCAATTCCTTTTATTTTCCTTTGAATATTCGTCCATTTCTATCAAAGTTCTCGTCATCTTAAAGTACATTGAACTAGAACGTTTTTGCATCGGTATATCTTTAGATAAAAGAAGAAAATATATATTCAGATAAAAAAAAGGAAAAAGAATATACAAAAAATAAACAAAGAGAACTGTGAGATTTTTTGGAACATGGTATAAATTATATGGATATTTTGAGAAGAGGTTAAAGGGAGGAACAAATTGGCCGGGACGCGACCTTGTACACAGCTGATCTGTCTCGCTACCAAAAACTATCAAAAATCCAACGCCAGATGTTGTGGCCAAATAAGTGGGGGGTAAAGGTCACGTCGTAATTATTTGTTTGTACTTCTTTAGCGGCAGTGCAGATCTCGATCCCTATCATCGCCATATGGCCAACGAGGGAGGGTCTACAAATGCTATTAAATCGATTCCAAGCCAATTGTTTGATCATAAGTTTTGTTATAAATTTAACAAAAGGAAAATGTTTAAGAATATAACAAGGAATATTAATTAAAAATTACAGTTAAGCCTTTATGATTAGTAAAGTTTCTTAAGGTAAAATGAACTCTGACGGCCCAGCGTCAAGTCGAATTTTACTCAGAAAAAGTCTCTTGAGCCCTGTAAGAGAACGAAGCTTTGGCTTAAATGCGCCGAAAAGCTCAAGAGAGCTACGGCTTTAAGGGGTTTGTTGCCTATTTTCACTCTCTTTGAGTTATCTATTTGAGTTCTATTTGAGGAAAAATTACAAAGAAAAAAAATAATAATTAAGATTAATAAACTGCTAAAAATATAGGATCTTTTAAAAAGCAGACCAGAAATTCCGAAGTCTAAATTGCAGCACCTTAGAGCTTTAATTTTGGGCCTCTCCTCCTTACCTTAAGCTCAGTCCACCCCTTTTGCTTCTTGGCCCAGGAATTTTCTCTAATGACTTAAACGCGGTTACCACTAAAACACTTACAGCCTATATGGCCCTGTTGTTGTTCACTGCCAACCACATTCACCGAAAATTTAAGGTAACAGCCAGCCCTCTCCCTATTTTCCACACCTCCTCAAGTCCCTGAAAGTAGTCACATTTTTGCGCAAAATTTCCCTGAAACCGCAAGTGGAAAACTCATTAGGCCCAAAGAATTTAGCGGCATAGCGGGCTGTGAAATGAAAGGATTGGAGCGAAGACTTTGGTCTCTTGTCTACTTGTTGTGTCATTTTTGGGCACTCAAAAAAATAATCTAAAAATAATATATATATTTTGTTTTATATTTCTAAAAGCAAGAAGTTAACTTTACTTGTTTGGGAAGGTGGCAAACCTAATAGTGGTTTGGAAAAATAAATGAATAAAATATTATCCTATTACTTTGATATAGGTTTTTTGCATTCAGAATGTTTAAGCTTAAACTGCGTTCCAATAACTTTTGAAGAAGTTCTTATTAAACTATTGATATAATAATGTTTATACATTTAACACAAGTCCCCTTCAATGCTTAACAAGCTATTAAACATAAATATAACTGTATACGTCGTTGAAAATGCTTCCTAATATAATATTTTACTTTTATTTTAGTCACATAAATTATTTTTAACTCTAATTAAATGGTTTTTATACTAAAAAAAAAACCCTGTGCTAATCTGTTATCCCATTTTGAGAGCCTGCACTCTATGGCTTCACTTTATTCGGGCTGCGTGTGTATTTTGCAAATTCGATTCACCTGAGTGAAAACCGCACACGGTTGGTAATATTTATATTGCGTGAACCATTGTTTATTTTTCAGTTCAGGGACCGGATTTTGACAGGGGAAGGGGAATGGAAATGCTACTCAGACCCTGGGGATTGGGGAGGACTACGGAGATGGAGACACGTGCGTTGCCAAATATATCCGCTGTAAGCCCTTTTTTCTTGTTTCTTTGTTTTCCATACGAATCGGACTTATCCCTTTATTTTATTTTTTTTTTTGCATACATATTTGAAATTCGATTTTATACCCGATTCCGACATTCGCTCACTGTCTGCCTAATTCCGCAGTCAGGACATCACTTTGTAGTTACACACACATGTAAATTCGAGAATAACAAAATTGACGCATGCAAATCCTTGACATTTCAAGGATTTAAAAAAGAAAAATAAAAACAAACAAAAAATAAATAGGTACAAAAACTCGTTGATTGACAGATTAAGAGAACTATATGTTGCTCTCTCTCTTCCTTTGGCTTCAGCTGGAGTTTATTAATAAATTTCGTTTAGCTGAAGTTAAGCGCTGGAAGACGCCATTACCGTCCAAGGACCTTTCCAGGAGCTTCAAGGACCTGGCCAATTGCAGGCTGCAGGATGCAGCTCGCAAAGGTCAGCCCAAGGACAAACACCCAACGAGGTGCACAAATATTCCAGCTTCCCTATTAAAATCGATATTTAGTGCCGCACGCAGTGATGCCAAACGCAGGAGGAGAACAATTTACTATAAAAAATATTACAAATACAAAACGGAAATGGAGCCAAAGAGTTCACATTCTAGCTATTATTTAAATAAATATTTTGAAGGAAATTAAACAATTTTAAAGTATTAAAAATGTTGTAACATCAAGGGAAATTCGCCCCAAAGAAGAAGTATTTTTAAATAGTAACTCTATTTAAAAATACTTCTTCTTTGGGGCGAATTTTCCTTACGGTATACGTTTTATAATTATTATCCAAACTGTAATTTCTTCTTATTCTTTTCACTAGTTTCATCTCTAAAAATTTATTTTAGGTTTTATCTTCATTTTTACTAACTTTTCTGGCTATTTTTCGCTACCAGCCGTTGTCCCAACACTATACCAAATCTGGCGAATGGGGCGTGGTAAGAGTATTTGCATTAAATTATGCGACGAGCTGCGGAAATGTTTGGCATCAAATGAAGAAGGGGCTGGACGGGGGATACGACGCAAAAATAAAAAAAAAGAGAAAAACACAAGAACCAAGGAACAAGGCAGTACCGCGCACCGTTAAGTGCGGCGGAAGCAATTTTACTCTTCAGCTCGGGGAAAACCAAAGAAGGAAATATAAGGAAAGCAGCCACAACATCGCATAAACAAAAAAACAGAAAAAAAATTTAATAGAAATCCTTGAAACATCTGTGAACCGCTCACTTTACAGTGCTTCACCAGGCCCCCAACAAAACACACACAAAATATCCTCGCTCTTGTATTTGAATACGTAGGTAAGCAAGTGTGCGCTCGCATTTGTAATTGTTTCCTTCGTTGCTTTGAGTTTCTCATGTATAGTACACTGTGTCACCGCCTAATCCTCCAACTCATCTACAATTGCACTGGTAGAAAATCCAAGAGCTACATAAAATATATACTGGGATTTCTTAGAGAATTTCAAAGTAGCACAAAAAAAGGACTCCGAAACAATTGCATGTAAGAGG
Organism: Drosophila auraria; assembly: GCA_008042615.1. NCBI lineage: Eukaryota > Metazoa > Arthropoda > Insecta > Diptera > Drosophilidae > Drosophila > Drosophila auraria. The sequence continues at coordinate 17,697 of VNJW01004171.1, read as the reverse complement.
TTATCTTTGTGTTTGGCAAAATCTCTGTGGCTTTTAGATTAAATTTGTAAAGAAAAAGCCCGTTTTAAAATATATTTAATATCAAGAAAACTGAGTTGGTTTTTTAAGTGCTGCATTTAGCAAGAGTCGTCCTCTCCCACTGCATTTTAATCGCCGTCATTATGGCAGTAGGGTGGGCGTAATTTTCACATTCATTTCGTTTCACTCACTGTTTTTCCAGCATGCATTTTACAGTACTTAAAAAACGAGCAGTATATTTGGATACTAGGGACTAAGGATAAAAGCACTGGCATCAAAGGCATAAGAACACTGAACCTTGGGGGGTTTTAAGCTAGATCAAAATAAAATAATTTACATGAACATATGGTAATAAAAATATATTATATTATTAGTTATATAAAAAACTAAAAGACTTGTGAGCTATTGCAGCTTGTAATAATAGTAAAAAGTCCCCTGGAACTCCTAGAAAAACGTCTAATTTACGTAAAATCCTTAAAAACTCGGACAAAAATCACTCCGCGTCAAGATGCGACCTTCAAGGGGCACCCCCAGCGTCAAAATAATAATGTCCATTTGTATGGCCAAGCTGTTCGTCATCTCCGGGACCCATTACACCCTTTCCAGATGCCTTCGGCGAAATTTACTCGGTTGATGACCGACAGCATCCCTCCTCTCGGTTCCGGGTGGCATTAAAACAAATCGACATTTTTCTCCGAGAGTAAACTTTATGGGGTCATCGGTGTAGATATTGTCCCCTCGTCCCATCTTGGACTACTTCAAGAGACAGAGCCAGCAGCCAGCAGCCAGCAGCCAGCAGCGGTAACAGCATTTTTCTTTTCGCTTATTAACATAATGACCAAGGAGATGGAACGGACATAAGGCCAAATGGGCATTACAGGGGCAGCCGAGCAAGAACTAGGAAAAGTTGTCAAATAAACCAAAGCAAAGCAAAGCAGAGTAAAGCAGAGCAGAGCGAGTGCTCTGCTTGTGCTGTGCTGTGCGGCCAATATTTCTACTCATTATGCTAATAAGTTCGCACAAGAGCGACGTTGGGAGAACGAAATGGTTCAGTGGATAAAATCCCAGTGAATTGGGAAGGGAATAAATTTAAAACAAAGTCTATTCTATATGCATGTGAAAGCGGAGCAGAAAATACAAGTCAGGAAACTATTTTAAAGTTATTAAAATATTTCGATTAATACATATGTTAATAAGTTCTCAATTGATAATGGGTAAATTGAATCATTTTGCTTGTATTTTAGCTGCAAATGTTTTTCTGTTTATTTTTATTTTTGTATTCCCACAACGCGCCATTATTGTTAATTAATTTTTATAAGCTCGTGGTCAATTCGTGTGCATGAAATTGCACTTAACAATTTCGTCACTCGGACGGGCAGAAGCCGCACGATGATCCAGAAGTCACGTAGCGCATAAGACACGTTGCCTCAAAGGCGGGACCATTTCAGGTCGTCACCATTGAGCCGTGACGTAGAGCGAAAAACTGGAGGACGACACGTAACTTTTTTAAAACTCCGCGGTTACGTCAAAGAACCCGCTTCGTGTGTCTCTTTATTAAATGTCAGGTAAATTTAAGGAAATTGGCCCAGACATCAGTCCTTATTGCATTGACGTGGGCGCCCCTTTTTCCGGTCTAAGTTTTTGGACCTTGAGTGTTCTTTTGCATTGTTGATCAGTTAAAAAAAAAATCAAAATTTCTGAATATAATTTTAACATTAATATAGAATTTGTAAGCAGTATAATTGGTAAATAAAGACTATTAATACAAATTTAATATTAAATATAAATATTTTCAGAAAACGCCTACAATAACTTTGAACGGAAAATACTAAGAAAAATTTATAATTTAAAAAAATGTAATAGTTAAATATTTGTATATAAGTATTTACCAATTTAGTATTAACCTATTATTCATAAATAATATATGATCTTCTGCCAAGTTCCGAGACCTCCCACCTTCTTGGCAGCTCACATAAGAGGAACAATATAATAAGTAAGAAAATAAAGTGTTATTGTCATAGAGGCAATATATATGTACGACAAAAGTTAGGTTCGACCCTAGACAGTCGGTCTCCGATTTAAAATCGCCATTGGCACTGGTGACTAACAGTACTTTCTGGTCTGGCCGCTCTGTTGGGGCCCCGATAATTATCCGCCGAACCTTCAACTCGCGTGCTTGTTGCCGGGCGACCGACAACGTACAATCGGCCCAAACCGGTCGATGACTAATCACAATCAGGCGATGTTGTGAAAAGTGCCGCGATCTCGATTGCAATTGTATGGATCTTGATCGGATCGGTGGCTCGAACACGGTTAGCCGCATGCCACGCCGAGCACCGAATGCCCTGAAATTTCGATTTACGAATTGGGCTTTTATTTTTTAATAAATCTTTATTAAAGCATTTTCCTTGTTTATTATTATTTAAAAAGAAGGTCGCCCTTAAAAAAAAAAAGAAATCAATATAAAAATCCAAGATTATCTTTCTTTTAACATTGAAATAGTAATTATATGAGGCCAAGCTAATGATATTTAATTATTTATATATGGTAAGTAAAAGCTTCCTAAGAACTTGATCAATTTCATATAGGTAGACTTCCCATCACAATGACTTATAGAAAACATTATTAAATGTCTACTTTTACAGCAAATATATTATATACACGACTTCCGCAGGGTGTACCAGAGCTATCTAATTTTTTCTGAACTTTTAATGGCGTGTATTAATTCGCAATTTTGCTTCGGCAGGGGCGTCGCTCAATATTTTTCAGAGGAAACAAAATATACCTTTTCCACCTTTTGTTTCCTCTAAAGAAAAGTACAAATAGGCTGTTCACTTTTCGGTTTTCAGAGTTAAAGCCAAAGGACTAAGTTTAATTTAAAATCTCAATCGCTACGCCAGTGTATGGCCGTCCAACCGCAGCGGGAATAAAAATCTCACGCTGCCGTCAGCTTGTCTGGCGCGATTTTAGTTCAGCTTTTGTTGCTTTTGCTGCTGTCTTTTTTTTTTTCTTTCTTTTATTTTTTCATACTATTTGCAGTTAGCTGTTGCCGTGTAATTGCAGGCAAAAAGGTGGCACAAATGTCGTTTTCCCGTCTCCCTCAGATTTAAAACCCCTTTATGAGGGCCCTAGAGATGGTCGTGGATCTAGTTAGAAGGTATATTTTCTTTTTGACGAAAAATATAATTGTTATATATAGGAACTTATTAAAACTTTACATAAATGTAATATATATGCATTGACTTCTCATAAAAAACAATAGCTTTTCCAGAGTAAGTAAGAATTCAGAGATCCCCCTTAGATAAATTTAAGTTTATGACAAATTCAGTATTCCACATATTTGTTTTTAAAAAAGCTCATTTAATATATAACTGTATATAAATATAATTATAAAAATAATATAAAATGAAAGTACGCTCTTTTAGTTTATTCCTCAAATTTAATGTATTAAGATATGTTCTTTATATTTTTTTAAATACTCATTAAATCGTTGAGAAGTCATGAATTACTATTAAAAAACAGCAAAGTCTGAGAAATCAAAGTCTTATGACAACTGTTTCAATAATAAATAAAAACATTGTACATCCATCTATTTGTAATTCTTAATGTTTTTCCTATCGGAAAACCTTGACTTCAGTGACATCTCTAGCGTTCACTTTTCTGCACCTGCATGTTGCTTGTTGTTGTGGCCATTTTCGTGGGGCTTACGTAAGCGCGCAAAGGCGGCAAAATGAAATGAAATTGTTGTAATGGGCGATTCTCTATGCGGCACGCTACCCAACAATTTCAAGCGAAGCCCAATTATACATATGTACTATAGAGAAAAATATAGCTAATTCCGCATTCAATGAGATGTAAAAATTAACATCAAAGCAAACTACCTACTTTTCATCTTATTATTATACAAATTTACATAGCAAATCGTTTAAAATTACGTTTAAATTGAAAATAATGAGCGGTCGATTCTCAACAGAGAAATGCCTATAATCGAGAAATGCCCTTGACTTCTCAATGATTTAATTAGTATTTAAAAAAATATAAAGAACATGTTTATAACAAATATAATTTTCTGAGCTTATTCCAAGCTTGGTTATGTTGTATTAATACAGTTTTAGCACTTTGTTTTATGTAAATCTAATATTTAAATGCTTCTTAGCCAAGGAGCCATACTGAACCTCTAAGAAAAAAATTCAGGATCCTCTTTATCTTCTTAATACCTAAATAGTTCTTCGTTAACTAAAAAAAATACAGTTTATTACCAATAAATGTAATATCAAAATTTCCAATTATTCTAACAATCGGAATAATATACAAAATAATTCCTTAGCTTTAAGCTGTCAAAAAAAAATCCCGCAAAAAAGGCCTTCAACATTTCAGCATTCAGTTATTTCTAACAAAATAAATTCTGCTTCTCAAATCTGTACATATTTAACAAAAAGAAAATATATATAATCTCAGTAAAACAGCTGTAGTCGCTGCAGATTCAGCGCAAGTTTTAACTCAAAGCGAAAGCCAAAAGGCAGTCCGGGTGCGAATTGCGTCAGAGATCGTGTGAAAAGCTAATGGACGCCCCGAATGCCAAATTCAATTTACAAATCCCCATTTCGCCCGAGATTTCCTTCTCTTTCATTTCGATTTCAGTGCAGCTTCCGATTTGGCCTGCCGCCTGCCGCCGCCTGCCTGCCATTCATGTTTTTTGCCAATTCTGCGGCCATCTTTCGTTAGCCGACGGGCCACACACATCCATCCCTGCACCTGTGTGTGTGCCACGTGGGTGTGCAAGTATCCGAGAGATGCAACAGAGCCGTGCAGAAGAAAAAAGATCAAAAGGCATAGCTGCAATCAGGGCCTGGGTCCCTAATTGCAATGTGGATAAACTGGGTATATTGGGCTCACGAGAAAGGCTGAGAAGCTAATATAAATCACAAAATTTACCAAGGAACGTTTGCTAAAAGTTATAAGTGACAGTCGTCATAATTATTTTTCTCTATTTTCCATTAAAAATTAATTAAATAATAGTTTTTGTTTAAAAGTGCAGAAAAGAGTACCTACTTTATCTTTAGTAAAAAGTTAAAAGAAAAATATTTGAAATATAAGTAAATTAGTTATAAAATTTAAAGGATAATTATATATCGAACTAATTTATATTAAGTTGAATCGTTACGTTCATATATCAAAGGTATAGTTTCAGAATAGCCAGACACTTCCTGGGGCCGAAAATAACGTAAGGAAATCATCTTCGGACTATTTTCCAGCTCTATTTATTATAATTATATTCGAAATTAGCATTCCATTATATTTTATTAGATTCCGAGTCCTGAATGGGTATATAGGCTCATATGTGGATCTTGTTTAAAACTCATAACTTAAAATATTTACTGATAGCTATAAAATATTTTTTTTTTCAAGTACACAATTTTAAAAAATCTTTATCCTAGGCCTCTTTTTAATATCTTCATAAGGTAATTATATAAAGTCACTATTAATTATAAGAAAAAATCCCAGGATATATCAACCTTTGATCCCACAAGAGCCACGATTATGGCTGCTTACGTAGCTTGTTGATGTTTTCCTAGCTGACTCTTCGTTGACGTTTGTTTATAATTTGCGTAGCGCTTCGATTTTATTATTTCTGTTGCTTCCTTCTGAAAATAATCATTTTATTTTTGATCGCTCTCGACTCTGGCCATAAATTATACCACCAAACGGAACATGTGTGCGTGTGTTCGTTCCTCAGAAGGTAAACGTTCCCCTCAGAAGCTACCCAGTCCCCACTCCAGTGCCGGGCAAGTGCCGGTACATAGAGGAATATACATATATATTTTTTTTTTTCTTATTTTTACACATTTACACATGCTTTTCATTGTTTTCGGTTTGGAAAGCATACATATGTATCAGCTAAATTATATTTATTTAAGATTCTAGCAAGAGTTAAATATATTTTTCTTTTAATTTGGTTTATTTTTATATGATTTTTTGCTACTGAGCCTTTTTAAAAATGTTTCAAAGGTTTTATAAAATAATAAATCAATAAGAAAATAAATAATTAGATAATAAAATAAAACAGTTCAGTAAAAGATCCTATTTATTACTAAATATAAATCGGTCCACCGACTAGAGCTCTAAGTGCTTCGCACTGAAAATTTCAGTCGGAGCCTCGCCTTATTCAGTCTTCGTTATTTTGGTCTGGCTGTAATTTAATTAAAAAATTGTAACAATTTGCCGTAAATTTCGCATGAGCTTTGGCCGATTTCGTCCCGTTGCATGCGTTCGGTTCATGAACGAGTATCTGTATCTGCGGAAGAGTATCTGCGTCTATTCGCCCCTGTGTGTGCGCGAGTGTGAGTCAATTTAATACGCACACGAACGTGCTACATGATGGCGTATGCAAATTGCTGTGGGGCAGGTCGCAAAGTAGCATTATTGCCTCTGCACTGAAAAATTATTTCTAACTTATTAAACAACTCATAAAACACCTATTTAAATGGAATTTATTATATTATTTTTGTAGCTTTTGCTTTTCAACGTTCTGCTTTAATTTTAGATCTATAGGACTGATAATTTTTAAATATATTTGATTTCTAATATTTCTATTACCTAAAAAGTAAGCTAAGTAATTAACAAGAATTTTGGGATAATGAATTTATTTTTACAAATAAACCCAAAAATATTGCCACATGCAACAGCGTCATCAGAACCAAAAAAAAAAGAAAAAAGAATGAAAGCCGAATGAAGGAGCTATTGCCAAGAAAATGTATTTACAAAATGTATCTATTTATTGTTTACCGTAAACAATTTTCAACGTATATTATTTAGAAGAATGTGTGCACTTCTATTGCAAGATTTTTGGTCACAAGAGTAATACATACAACGACACTCTTTTGCTTCTCTCTTGAGTGATATTCAGTGAAATTTAACTGATACTAAAACTATTAACGAATTCTCTTGAGCTGCTTTTGGGTATATTTTCTTGATCTTTTAGGATGTAACTACATCTAAATCACTCAACAACTCTTTGATCGCGTTTGGGTTTCTCTTGAGTGTATTCAACAGTATCTCTTAACTTTAAAAAGAGGGTAGTTCTTATTGAGACTGTGATAGAGAGTGAGAGAAAGGTTGAGAGAGTGCTCAGCTGGTTCTGCTCTGATCTGCCAGCTGATCGCTGCCTCTGCCGACTGCGGCAGCGAAACGTGAACGTGACTCTTGTTTTGTTTTTTTCTTTTTTGCTTTTCTTATTGTCTTTTTTTTCTTCTTTTGTTGCTGGTTTTCCTCGGCTCCTTTGTTCGTTGGATCGCTTGCCAGCCTCCCCCCTGCCTCCCATCTTTGCAAACTTTTTTATTGCCTCTGCCTCGGTCTCTGCCTCTGCCGACGCCGACTGAAGCTGATCTTTCGCTGTAGTAACAAACACACACACACCGTCGCATAGAGGCTTTGCTTTTTGGTCTTATTTATCGTAGATTTCCTCATTTTACGCTTATTTGTTTTGAAATAAAATTAAACGACGCATGGCAAATCAAGAAGCTGCAGAAAAAACACAAGGGGCCAAGAAGAAGAAAACCAAATTAGCAGCACAATTGCATTTCTCCGATCGATAGAAAAGTATAGTCAAAGCCACAAACAAACAGTTAAAACAAAAGAAAACTAACTATAAAACCTCTATGAAACCTCTATATGACAAATTATAATAGAAAAAGTTTAGGAATTAAAATCCCTCAAAAGCCAAAATAAATTTTAATATTTAAGCATTCAATTTAATAAAAAATTAAGGCAAGTAAAGTCATTTTTAAACTTTTGCAAACAAAAAAGAAAGAAAAAAACGGATCGAATCCCAAGAGTTATGGTGATTGACATACATGTCGTATGCGCAATATGCGCATTGTCCATCCTAACGGCGTCATTTGTTTAGCTTAATTGCCGATAAATAATTGCAAAAGCGGAGTTGCAAACTACCCCAAAGAGCGTGCGTCAACAAACTCAAGCAAAACGCGAAAGAAAAACGAAGGAAATTCGCATTCGCACATCATTTTTCAGGCCCAGGCGACAGCTGCAAAAATAAGCAAAAAGAGAGAGAATAGGGCAACGGATTTGAAGCGTCGTCGGCAGTGAAACCTTTTAGTCCCGATTCCATCTGTGTCATTTGGGGGCCGCGGCGGAAGTCAACCCCTTGGAAATGCACTGACAAAAATAAAAGCAGAGAAGCGGGAAGAATTTGAGGAGGAGTTTCCATAGAGACTGGAATCACAGCACTCACAGAGTGAGTATAAGTATATTTTTTTAGTAAAATATCGGTTTGAATTGAGACTGAATTGTTGAGAAAATAATTCAGGCACCCGGAGAAAAAGTCGTATATTCCGTAAAAGGTTAATTTCATTAAAAATATATATGCAAATATCAAGAAAACAATTTATCTGAACTGCAAGTAGGCTTTAAGCAAGAACCTCATTTTCATCCCAGTGTATCGGTCTGGCACTTATCCCTTCTCCATGGCCGATCAACCGCAAGCTACAAATGTCAAATGTTGTTTTTGTCAAAAGGACCTTTCAGTGTGCCTTCGTGCGGGGCGGGGCCTCAACACTCTGCCCTGATGGCAAGTCCTGAAGGAAGGTGCGGTGACGCAACAGTTCTATTATTCGGGTTGAAAAGCGTCAAAAAATATCTACGCACTTCTTCGGCTGTGATCTGAAGCCCCCGTGACAGTGAGTGACGTTGATGACGCACCAGGGCAGAGAGCTGCAACACTCGCAAATTTCAAGATCCATTCATCAAGCTACGCTTTTGGCCAGCTGCAGGACTCGAACCGCCCGGCCATTAGCCATGTCAGTGCCATCATTTGTTATTGTTCGACCGAAGCCAAGGAAAAGGGGTCGTCTCCCAGGGCAAGAGCTAAATGGACACCCTCTCTAAACCTTCTAGTGCCAGCATTATGAATCCTGGACCACATCCGTATCAAATCAATGAAATCAAGTCACGCTTCTCGTCCTTACCGAAACTTTCACAAATAATAATTGGGGAATTAATTTTGAATTTGAATTAGCTTCTTGTCAGTTTTCATACTTCCATTAAGGTCCGATTGGAGTTCTGAAGTTCGTATTCCTTACCGCTAAGTATATTTTGATGGCGAAGTTCCTCAAGAGTGGCTTCGACAGCTTCAAAGTTGTTGAGGGTGAAGAACTGGAAGCCATACACGCCAATATCAGCGTCCATGATTTGGCGAATAAGATTTACGTTGAGCTGAATAAAAAAGTCTCTAACACGATGTGGACTTCCTTCATCTTGTTTCGCCAGCTCTTCAAGCTCTTCGCTCAGAAGCTTGGGTAGTCGGACTCCATTTAGTTTCACTATCCTCTCGTAGGCCTGAAAGTCCTCGTGAATCATAATTCCCACCAAGATGGGAGTTTCAGCTAAGGCTCTTTCAGACCGGATGCGATTCACAAAGTTGATGATGGTCTGCGGTTGGTAGCACATCTGTGTGATGATGCCAGAGGCTTCCGAGCGTATCTATGAAATAGATTACTAGTTAAGCCGATTTTATTTTAACGATTTCGCCCAAGTGAGCTACCAACCTTGTCTTTCAAAATCTTTATGTGAGTTTCCATATCCGAAAATCCGACGTCTGGGGTATAGTAGCCCTCAGGGTGTCCAGCTACGAAAACAGAAATGCTTTCTGGGGAGAAAGATTCGCGTTACGAAATAAATAAATATGTATTAAAAGAGAGGAATGAATATACAACTAGATCTTTTTGTATTCCAGTACATTAGCTGTGATTTATTTACTAACTAATTTATATTTTGGCTTTTTCTTACTGGGCTTATACACACACTCGAAAACATGCATTCATATTAACTGATGAGATGCCAGACCAGTAAAATTGGTAGTATATTTAACTGTTTTTTAGGCAGAGTTCAGCTGCTAGCGCCACACCATTTCATGTTTTAAATGCATAAATTTGGCCTATATTAAATCCATTATATTACTGTTTAAAAATAGATAAAAATATTAACTTTGAAGATCTGGCATCTCATCTGTCAATATGAATGCATGTATTCGAGTCTGTGTATAAACCCAGCATCTGTGTGACTATTCAAAGCAAGAGAGAACTCTGACGTCGGGGGCTTAACAATGAGATAAGCTACGTTTTCTAGCTCGGATGATCGTATCGAAATCTGTAGAACCCAGCCGAGGGCTCTATAGCGTATACATTTTACTCAAGCACGTGTTTTTTGCGGTCTTTAAGTGTTGTAAACATCCAAGCAAATCTTACAAAAATCGGTCAGTTGTATATACATATGTATATATATATTCGTAAATTAGTATAAAGCTTTTTTTAGTTCGGCCAGCCTCGAGCGCTGTCTGCGTGAAAGGCCGAACGTCTGGCAATACTCGAGGCCTCTGCATGAGTACCTCTGGCCACACTAATGCTCTTACCTCTTTTGGTTTTAGCTCCTTTCGCCCTTTGGATAATGGGTATGCTATCATTATATAGCTGCCCCGGGTGTACCGCATCGCCCCGCAAGGCTAGCATATTGTTGAATCCTTGAGCCAGGAAATCATCCAGCCGTGTTTCGGTCAACCGATAGGCGGTAAAGTGCGGCATCACGTGGATGTGTGGGGCAAGGTGCTTGGCCAGCACGACGCTGTCCACCTGCTCTATTGGGCCCACGCTGTATTGCCTTCCCAGCCAGGCAATGCTGACAAAGATGGGCAGCACCGGCAAGAAGCGGTGAAAGTCCAGGCACACGGGCTTATCTTTATTGGTGGCCAACACCTCGATACCATAGTAGAAGCGCCGTTGTTCCTGCAGTCGAATGAGATTCGGGTCCATCCGTGGGCTCATATATGGTCTCTGATCGGTGACAAATTTCACGCAAGGCACGTAAGAGGACGATTGGGAGTGCGGAAGGGCCACGCTGGCCGGTTCGATGTGATGCATTGATACAGATGATGCTAGCGCGCTGACAGATCGTCGAAAACTGCCAGCTGCCGCTGAATCAGCGATCGGCGTTCACGATTTGGCTCAACGAATCTATCTCGACACGCTCCCGAGACGCCTATCGTCGAGATTAGAACAGCTTGCTTGGGAGAGCGAGGCTTGGACTGCCCCCGTCAGAGCTGATAACTCCTTGGATGCAGGTATGACACAGGCATTTGGGAGTAAATGTTCAAGGTTTCATTTTTCTAAATATAGAATAATTAAAAGCTTATTTTTAAAGCTGAAACTTATATAAAAAATAGATATATGAACTATTAAAGTAATAGTGTCCCATAATCTGACCAAAATCTTATTGAAAAATTTGGTTTAATATTATCAAATGTTTAAATATATTATTATATATAATTATATATAATTATCAAGAATTTGAGGTAAGAATACACTTGTAGAATTTAGCTTTCACCTGATACAATTTAGATCTTTTCAAGTTATCCTAATCAGGACCCTTTAGGAGGTTTAGGGCATGGAGTTCCTTGAGAGTAGCTTCGACATTTTCGAACCTGTTGAGGGTGAAGAAGACGATGCCCCAGATGTCTTCACAGGCGGAGAGGATATGGCAAATAATACGGACATTGGTGCGAACGAAAAATTTGCTAATCAGATCCGGGTCCTTGTTGGGTTCGGCGGTCATTTGGCACTGCAGTTGGTTAAGTTCCTCGAGCAAATCGGGCGGCAGATGGACACCGGCCTTCTTTTCCATCTTCGTGTAAGATAAGTGGGTGTCGTGAGCCATGATTCCGATCAAGATGGGAACCTTAATTCCCGCAGCCCGACAATCCTTCACGAATTTGACGATGGCCTCCGGCCGGTAGCACGCCTGGGTGATGATGCAATCCGCTCCGGCATCGATCTAGCAAAGAAATTCCGGTTGATAAAACCTAAGACATTAAGGTGTTGAGCAAACCCACCTTCGCTTTCAGGAAGGTCATGTTCCTGTCGAAATCTGCACTACCCCGATCGAGGCTAGTGTAGCCCTCTGGAAACCCAGCAACAGTCACCGATATTTTTTCTGGAAAGAAAGAGTCCGACTAGGAGAAAAGGGTCGGAAAATTCCTGGTGTTGGGTGTACGATGTTTGTGTGAGAAGCTAAAATACGCAAAACCTTTTGTAAATCTTAAGTGTTCAATCGATGTATGTTTGGATTTATTCTTTGGGTCTGCACCCGAGGGCCACTCTGTAGGATCTACTTACCGCCTAGACTGCATTTCGCCTGTTCGACAATGGACTTGGCAAGCTTGATATCCTGGTCCGGGTCCACATCATCGCCACGCAAGGCCAAAACATTTTTGAAACCCAGGTCCAGGTACTCCCTTAGCCGCTCCCTGGACATTCGGTAGGCGGTGATGTGAGGTAGCGCGGGGATTTTTTCGGCTAGGTGCTTGCATAGCACGAGGCTGTCTACCTTGCCAATGGGCTCCACATCCCAGTACCGCAGCGAGTGCCACACGACGCTTATGAAGATGGGCAGCACCGGCAGGAAGCGGTTTAAGTCTAGGGTTATGGGATCCTTGCGGAATCGGGCCAGTACCTCAATGCCATAGTAGAGGCGTTTCTTGGCCTGATGTGCGGCGGCTAGTGCTCCGATTCGATGCTCGACACATCCGTCCTGGCCAGGGGCAAACGTCAGATTTGGTACGTACGGGGAGGGACAGCGGCAATTGATGGATGGAAGCAATCTTAGCCTCACCCTGGCAGTTTGGCGAAAACTACCAGCTCCGGCCATGTGGTAGACGCCTTATCAACTACGAGTCCAGCTAGACACGCTTCCGGAACTAGATCGAAGCTTGCAGCCCTCTCCCAAGGAAATAATTTTACGAAAAGGGCGTAGTAATGATTAACATTTCAAGGAATTTTTATATATTAATGTTTGATGGACAAGCAATCCGAAAGGTACATATTTAATTTTTTTATAATAAAATTGTTATTGGAGTTTATAGAAACTTAATATATAGTTGGAAATTTCAGAATACAAATTTCTCCCGTTGGAAATGCGTGGGAACCATGGCTGGACTTTAGTCAACCCTTTCAACCGATGGCAACACTCCATCCAATTAACGATTTCATGCAGCTGCACTGGAGGGACCTTCAAATGTTTCCCTCGAAAGGGAGGGGACCTTAAAATTAGTTCGGCTTCAGCCAATGTGCCTGCCATGTGCACAGTCTTATGTGTTTAAAAATATATATATATGTGGGAGTGCCTTGGAACCTGTTTTTGGTTGTGTCGGAAGGCCGTTCTATATTTAAATCTCCGACGCAGCAGGCTATGGCGACGGTATTAGGGGAGATCGCTCCATTTAGGACACACATAAATGTGACAGTGAAAATATGTTGGAAATCATTTCGTTTTTAACAAAGTGAAATATTAAAATAACTTAAGTTTACCAAATGCAACGACAAGTATTTGGGAATTGATGGAATGATTTCAGATCCCAAATGAGAATGACAAAGATTATATGTTTTATGTTTCAGAGTTCTTTTAGTTAAATAGAAATATAAAAGATAATAGTAATACCTTTAGTAAATATCTTTCTGAACACTCACGGGTTTTCGTAGGACCTTTTCCCTATATATTGATTGAAAACAGTCTAAATAATTAAGTTGCTAATTTCAAAGTTTTAGATTTTATTCATTGTATTTATAAAAAACCCGTTTCCATATGGCTCTGATATATTTCTATCATAAAGTTAACAAAAATCAATAAGGTCAATAACCCGAACACAACAAGTACTCTCTTCGCTCCACTAAAAACCGAATCAACTGAATTCAAGTAAGTCTCCGAGAAGATCCTTCGTAGTTACGCCTCACAAAAGGTCTTTGGAAAAAGACCTCAATCAAGGTGCGGATTACCCCCGGACTTGATTTGTTGCCTTGCAAGGATTAGGGGAAATTACATTGTACCGCCCCGTGCAGCGGTCTTCGATCTTAAAGCCTGATTGAAGGACCTCCTCCAAATTAGCTAAGCTGCTCCTCATTCACCATAACTAAAGGATGGGTCACCTGCTGGGAGGTTGGCGAAGGGTTCTCTTTATTTATTATTACTGCCATATTTTTTATAAAAAGCACTGAGGGATTAAATTACTGCGTGGCAAGTAGACGCGAGATGGGAAATCTTTGATGAAATGCGTCTGCTCAGCCCAGGGAAATGGGAATGAAACTGCGTCTCGGGGCACACGCATGAAGATACATTTTCTTCGTTACTTTTATTTTTTGTTTCTTGGGCTTGAGCGGGGCTCCTGCCGCCTCCTCATAAGATACTTTGGCTCTGTTGAAATTAAAAAATTCCACCGAGAGCTGGGAAATTATATTGCGGTGGCGGTGGCGTCGGGGAAGAGTGGAAAAATGTAATAAAGACATGAGTTGTGAAATTATTAAGATGATTATGGTGGCTGGGACCACTCGAGTGGAGGCGGCGGCACCGCCTGGATTTCGTAATCATTCTGAGATGCGAAGGACACTCGCAGGTGAATCGTTTAAACACATCCGACATGAAAAGCTTTTTTCCAGAGTTATTGAACTTTAGGGTCTTTCCATGGGAGTTGTCAGAAATGGGATTACTTACAAATAAGCACAAGCTGCTACCCAAATATATAAAGGCAATGAGCTGGCAAAGAATAAAACAAAAGAAATATGTGCAATAAATAAAATTATTTCTTGGAAATTAGTTTAATTAAAACAAAGGGAAAATAATGTGTAGTTTTATTCTTGTAACACAAAAAGGAGAAAGAAGAAAACATAATTATTCTATAGAAATAATAATATATACAGGATGCTCTTTAGTTTCAGTAAAGATTGATGCCTTTTAATGGTTACCATTCACCATTTAAAGTTTATTTCTGATAACTAACCATCTGTTAAATCTAATTTAAACGAAAATAATATGGTAAATTGATAAATACTTTCAAAATAAAACCCTTTTTAATCATTTTTAAATTAAGGCAAATTTAAAAAATGTTAAGCTACTCTGCAAATAATATCTCATATTACCCTTTTATATATAGAAAATATAAATAATTGACTGAAGTTTTAGCCTTGAAACCTATGTGCGCAATTGAGGATTACCTAGTACATATATGTACCCAAGTACATACGACGCATGGAATTTTCCATGGCATTTGCAACCGCTGCTGCTCACCGCTGCTGTGAATCATCCTTTCGGGGGTTGAAACACTGTCGATTTTGGGGGATGCATCTCGGGATCAGAGCATCGGTCGGTCGCACCACCAATTTTATTCCATTTCACTCCACTACGCTTTACCTATC
Organism: Drosophila auraria; assembly: GCA_008042615.1. Taxonomy (NCBI): domain Eukaryota; kingdom Metazoa; phylum Arthropoda; class Insecta; order Diptera; family Drosophilidae; genus Drosophila; species Drosophila auraria. The sequence goes on along the minus strand of VNJW01004171.1, from coordinate 2,428 downwards.
GCGCGGAGCGGAATTTATCGCTTGTTGCTAAGCGGGACAAAAGGCGCAGGACACTCATAACTGGGTGAGTGGGCTGGCCGGGTTCCCACTGACTCACTGACTGAATGCCACAATGGATGGATAGATGGATGAATGAGTGAAGCCAAAGGCCTGGGCTCTGGCCTCACACGGGGGTTGTTTCGCCCACCGACGCCCGCTGGAATCGCATCATTATAATAGACGCACCGCGAAAAATTATTTATATTTATTTTGCACGTTTTACAAATTTAGTTTTGGGTATAAAAAGCCCAAGAATTTTTAAATATATTAAAACAACGTCCCAAAGTATGCCATTTGCTATATTTTAATATTTTGTAGCATACTTTTGGACACCATTTTTTAATGATTTCAAACAACAACGTTTTCGTCGACTTTAATATATTTTATTTAAAGTTCTGAATTTATTACATAACTTATTTTCTATCAAATACATTACCCACATTAAAACTCTTTAACTTTTAGGTTTGATTAAAAAACGAATGGTGTTTGTTCTTAACTTTGTAAAAAAAGTGAAAAATTTATTTAAAAATCGCAAGATGAAGTGCTTAAAATCAAATTAATAGGTATCAATACAATTCTCTTTAGAATTAAAATAAATATTAGATTTACTCTGTATTATATTAAAAATTACCAATACCTATTAATTTTTCTCTCTGCAAAATCTGTTGAGGGCAGCGAGTGAGTGACGGAAGCCGGCTGCCGCAGTTGGTTTCAGATATTTTCAGTTGGCTTCGGATGGGTGGCGCAGCAACCCCTGATAGCATATAGCATATATAGCGTATAGCATATAGCACAGCGTATAGCACATCCTGCAGCGAAGGACATCGGGCCACCTTTGTGCGTTTCGGTTGCAAATCTTTTGGAAATTGCGTCATCGCCGTGCGGCGAACGTGGCAGGCACGCAGCAGTTCCCATTCCCCATACCCAATCCCATTCCCCAGTCCATCCTCCCAGAAATCCCCTGCAATCTCGTATGAGTTACTGACATAATTAGGACTTAACTGGAAGTCACGCGCAGCGCATTCGTAATCCGAGTCCTGCCGCTGGGAAGGACCGATACGTACGTATGTTCTATATGGGATTCAAGGTCACATTTCCATTTCCATTTCCAGCTGCGGTCGAGTGAGCCGTCAGCGATTCGATTTCATCTCATTTGGCAGTCCTTGGCAGCTGCCCTTAACCCATTTGGATCGTTCATTTGAAGAGATTACTGTAGGTCCACTACCGGACAACGTGTCTGGATTCCAGAAACCTCATTTAGGTGAATTAAATAAGGAAGTCATAAGGGAAATATAGAAGGAAAAATAAATATTATAGGTCAATCAATTTGGAAGATACTGGGGCTAAGACTTGTAATTTCCTAACAGAGCTGCAAGATATATATTATATATTTTATAAAACACATATATTTAAAAGATGTTTAATAAAAAATTTGTAATTTATAAGGATTAATTAATGAATTTGTTGACATTTATAAATTAAATTGCTCCAATATCTAATTTCGAACTTTTCAGATTAAACAAGCAAGGAAGCTAATTTCGGAATTTACATACCCCTGCAGTTTGCTAACTTAGAAAAAGGTATAACTAAGCAAAAATTGCATATATTTCAATTTGGATAGCTTTTCTGTGTACTTTTTTCAATTTTTGATTTTTGATTTTTTTTTTTAATGTTTTGTTTGTAAATTATTAAGATTTTAATAGCGAAGCGGAAGATGTATGGCTTTTGGCTATCACCTTCTTTTGGGCTATGGACCTCAAAGCGCGAATTTTTGAATTACGAAATTAATTCGAAAAATATGTCACCTTTTTTAGACAAATTAACAATTAAATTGACAAAATTAAGAAAGTTGTTTTGCATATTGAGTTTAGATATTTTAAAAATAGGAATTTGTTCAATTTTTGGCAATTTGAATTATTTTAATAGAATTTTACAAAAATTGTCAAATTTTTGTTCATATATTTTTTATACCCTTGCAGAGGGTATTATAATTTTGCCATGATATTTGCAACGCAGTGAAGGAGGCATCTCAGACCACATAAAGTATATATATTCTTGATCAGCATCACCAGCCGAGGCGATCTAGCCATGTCCGTCTGTCTGTCTGTCCGTCTGTCTGTCCGTCTGTCTGTCTGTCCGTCTGTCTGTCTGTCGGTTTCTACGCGAACTAGTCTCTCAGTTTTTGAGCTATCGGGCTGAAATTTTCAGCATAGTCTTTCTTCTTTAGCACGCAGTATATATGTCGGAACGGCCGAAATCGGACCACTATATCCTATAGCTGCCATAGGAATGATGGCGAAATTAATGTACAAAAATTTTTAATTTCTCTGTTTTTCAACGAATTTCTATAAATTTCGAGATATAGTCGTTTTTTATAGTTCTAGAATTA
>VNJW01004170.1:0-34855 GCA_008042615.1 Drosophila auraria | reverse complement strand
CATCCGAGTTGTGGCTTTAGTCTATGAGATTCCAGTGGACTGAAGTGGTTCCTGCAAGTTCCTCCAGTCAAGCGGCTGCCTGGCAGAATTATTGCAAATAGAAAATAATGTCTAGCTCATAAAATTATAATCTTAGTAAACATTGGTTTGAATTTTGAATTGAATTTAGTTTTCCGCCAAATCAAAACGTAAACAAAAAACAGCTGTTGCCGTTCACGATAGTGCTAAAAAGCACTTTTTCCTAGTAGAAACACCTTTTCTGCTTTTCGTGATTTTCGTGCGATAGTTGGAAAAAGCAACGTAGTGGAAAAATACCCTTAGAAGCAGTTGGGAATTAAATGCACACAAGCGAGAGAAAATTTTTAGGCATTCCATGGCCTAAAAATATGGCATTTTGGCATTATGACCCATTTTTTAGGCCATTATTGCCTAAAAATAAATTTTTAGGCAATGAATCGCCAATTCCTAAAATTTTAGGAATTTTTTTTTTCTGGGTGTATGTATATGTATACAAAATAAATCCATCAATGCTTGCAGCTTCTTCCTAATTTGCATACAATTTTTACATATACATACATACATACGTAATATATGTATACGTATTTTATAGGCTAGGGGTCACTCCATTCTTGGAATTCGTTTAAAAAGACAAAAGGCAGAAATTAGATATATTTCTTAAAAATATCCCTTAAAGTAATCTTAAAAGTATCAATGTATCGATCCTTTGTAATGCTGTCTCAAGTTCTAGTATCGACAAAACAGTATCAGTAATAATTAAGCATACGTTTTGTTATGTGGGTATACAAAAATATATCATAAAAATTAATTTAACAAAAATAAAAAGCCAGAATTCTCGCTGCCCGCTGTTTGTAAATATATCTAGCAAACGGTCTTTAAAAAAAGCCAGATTTGACGTGAAAAAGCGACTCTGGCAACACTGGTCGATGCATCGATGTTTTCAATATTTTGTTATATCGATTATTTTGGTATTTTTCTGTGTACTGATGTTTGATTTTTCCCAACTATCACCACTAGCCAGCTGTTTTTCAAATTGCCCGCTGGTGGAACAAATGCATTAATTCAAATAAATTTTATCTCAGAATTAAAATGAAAGAGATAATCTTTATTTTCTATTTGCGGCAAACTAACAATAAAGATTTGACGAGGTTCCGCCAGCCGGCCGCTCGACTTGAGACATACAACTTCCAGGAACCACTGGAATAGTTTAAATTCTACCAAGTCGGATTAAGACGCATGATCCCTTTCTCTCCCCAAGCCAGTCTCTTATGATCCCGAAATCACATGACCTGGCCCTGCTAAGGAGGAGTAAGTGTTTCTTTATACAATTATATTTTTTTTTTTAACAATTAAACTTTTTTTTTACACAAAAATTGTATTTTTGACTTTAAACTTTTATAAAAATGGAAAAAATAATTGAAAAAAAAAATTGTACGGTAAAACTTCGGGAAATTAACCTTTAACTAATTCATTTTCTTTTTTATATCGGACAATTCTATGGACAGTTTGGATGTACACCGCTAATCAACTTTTTTTGAGGGGCCACGGGAGATTCCCTATACCTCCTATACCTGTACATATTTTTCAATAAAATATTTTTATAAAAATTGTCTAAATGTTACGTTATTATATGTCATTTAAACAAATAAACTAGCTCAAGCCGTTCGCCACATCAAATTTTTAAAAAACCTATACCAAATCTGTGTAAGATTTCAGAAAATAGTTATGTTATTATACCCGGTACCCATAGGGTACAAGGGTATTATAAGTGCCAACCGAGAATGTATGTAACAGGCAGAAGGAGAAATCTCCGACCCTATAAAGTATATATATTTTTAATCAGCGTCTACAGCCGAATCGACTTAGCCATGTCCGTCTGTCTGTCCGTGTAAAACAACAGATCTAAGAGACTATAAGAGCTAGAGGCACCAAATTTGGGGACAGCATTCTAATCTGTTGCACGTAGATCAAGTTCCGTCCCAAAGAATCATAAAAAACGTTTTATAAAATTGATAAAATAAAATGTATAAAGGTTTATGCGGACATTTTCCAAAAATTTTTAGTAAAATCGGATGATAAACATGGAAGTTATTCAACAATAGCCTGTGTATGTTTCTTCATCTTCTGTTGCTCAACAAGTTCCTAGCAACATTTGTCTGTTTTTTTGGGTGTTGCTCAACACGATTCTAGCAACATTTGTCTACATTTTCATTTTTTCATGCTTTGGGTATAGTGTATCTTACAGTCGGTCACTCGACAGTAGCTTTCCCATTTGTTTTAAAATGGCGCTGCTATATGTTAAACAAGTGGAAAAGCTACAGTCGCGTGGGACCGTCTGTGAGATACCCGGTACCCAAAGCATTGTGGGTGAAATTAAAAAGCACATGAACAAAAAAAAAAGAAAATGTTGACAAATGAAAACAAATATCGCTAGAAAAATGTTGAGCAACACTCAAAAGAGACAAATGTTGCTAGGAACATGTTGGGCAACTCTCAAAAGCGACAAAGGTTGCTAGAAACATGTTGAGCGGCACCCAACAAAGACTTTACTCATATTTTCAGAACACGTCCTCGATTGCCTACTTATTTTATTAAGTCTATCTTTTTACTTTATGCCGAAAATCACGCCTATAGCTTATATACCGTTTTTTATGATTTTCGGGGGCGGAAGAGGACGTGGCCAAATTTTAAAACAAACTTGATCTGCGTGCAACAGATTCCAATGTTGTCACCAAATTTGGTAACTCTAGCTCTTATAGTCTCTTAGATCTGTTGTTTCACACGGACGGACAGACGGACAGACGTACAGACGGACATGACTAGATCGAGTCGGCTAGTGACGCTGATCAAGAATATATATACTTTATAGGGTCGGAGATTTCTCCTTCTGCCTGTTACATACATTCTTGGTTAGCACTAACTTATAATACCCTTGTACCCTACTGGTACCGGGTATAAAAAAATTTATTTTACACAAAACGCCTTTAAATTAAAAAGGCTCAATATTCCTGAAATTATTAAACAATACCTTGGGCTGATCAATTACTGCAACAATTGCCTAAAGGCAAAAACATTAAGAAAATGAATTAGTGGAAGTTAATTTTATTAGGAAAAAGGAAATCTCCCCTTTTTAATTTAAGAATATTAATCGTATTGGAATTAGGCTTTGCGTTGTCAAGCCGATATTCCCTTTTTTGATTAAATATTTACTGACTTCGTGCTTGAGGTCGAGAATTATTCTTAATAGTAAATTAGTTAATGCTTCGTATTTGATGCTTAGTAGTTCTGGCGTCTCTGAGAGTTGCGCGTCTGATTGGCCAGGCAGCAAGCGAAAATAAAGGCCACAAGCTGAAAAGTTAGTTAATTAGTTAGTTTGGAAATTTTTGAGGCCTGGAACGCAGTTAAATTACCTCAACGACGGTCACGCCTAGGCCGGCGTACTTGATAATATTCACGTTGGTGTTCCAGAACGAATCAACGGAATCCAGGCAACTGGGTCGGGTCATCACCTGCGTGAGGCCGCAGGAACCATTTGAGGGAGAGTCGCAGCAGGAGGCGGGGTAAGAAATTCCATAATCAGCGAAGCCATGCAGACCGCAGCACTTAAACTGTAATCGCAAATATTTAATTAAATAATTTATTTTAACCGCATAAAGAAAGCTGCTACTTGTTTTAAGCAACCGAATGAAATATGTTAATCTGCCGTAAAAGCATTATAAGGTCTGATATAGTGGTGGGAAAAAAATGGTCACAGAATGAATAACCTCTTTTCCGCACAATTTAGTGAACTGTTGTTAACTTGTTCACTATGGGTTTAATTCGTTAATTTCTTACTCAAATTAAGAAAATAAATACAATTCCAGTGGAAATGTTAAGTAAACTTTCTGAAGGAGCACCCCTCTTAATTTACTCACAGATAGCAACCCAATTATAAATGTTCGATCGCACATTAAGTTGACAATGGAAATTTAAACGTAACAAATCAATTAAAATTATAAACAACTTAGGTAACAACTTCAACTAAACGAATATTATTCCCTAAGATAATTTAAGATTTGCTTAAATTCTAAAAAATTATTAAGAGTACTCACGGATCGCTGCAGTGTGTCCAAAAGTAGGGAGTCCGTTTTGCGCTGATCCCAAATGGTCTGGACAATCTTCTCCAGGGACGCCTGAATCTGCACGTGATCGATCCAAACATATATGATCAGGGCCAGCTGACTGATCAGCAACACCAGCATGACAACGGAGTACTGATAAATGGAGAAAAATATAAATAAAATTGATTCTAGAGACCAACGAGATCCTTCAACGCACCGTAGTGAGAGCGCAGGCGTTCTCGCGAATGGCTCCGCAGCAGCCCATGAAGGCCACCAAGAAAATGACGCATCCCAGGACCAAGATGATGATGGCCACGCTGTTGGCAGTGAAGGTTTCGTCGAACTTGGAATAGTCCTTGATGGACGACACCATAATGGAGCCGAATGTGATGAGTAAAATGCCGCATATCTGTAAGGGAAACCACGAATGTTTTCACTTAGTCAAAGGCTTTGATAACAGTCACCGCAAAAGGTGATTCAAGTCAATTTTAATCGAACTTAATAACAACCGCCCCAAGCCATGATAGGTACACTCATACTGAACTAAGGAAAACAGCCAAATACAATAATAACGAGTAAGAAAGCCACAGAGAAGTGGGCTCGACTGCGGGATACCTGGTACCCCAGGCTTGTGCATTTTGCTTTCCAAGCAACAATTTTTTTTTTTTTTTTAAATAAAGGTTGTTAAAATACGGATATATTAAAAAAGAAATAAAGTTTGATTTCACTCATGGTTCGAGGCTCGACTAACCACGTGATGTGTGTAGATAGAATGTTGCAACTTTATTACACATTTATAATATATCTAATCACTTTTTTTTCGAAATTAAAGGCCACAGCTTTGTAATGCATTTTATGGGCGTCGCCAAAAATAAAAAGAAACTAGATATGTCACCGAGATTGATATCTCTAAATCGGCTTGCTTGGGGACATATATATAGGTTTTTAGGTCCGAGAATCCTCCCTCTGCCTGTCCCATAAATTTTCGTTTGTGCACCCTAGGCGTAACGGGTATAAAATTCGAAAAAAAATAACTCTTGGTATAACGAGAAAAGCATCTCGTAAATAACTTTTTCTATATAACTATACATTTCAGTAAGGGCGTAAATCATTTTAAAAAAATATATATTATTTTTGACTTGACCGAGATACCTTTTATTTATTCTTAGATATGTACATATAAAAAAAAAACTAAATTGCCTAAAATATTATATAATTTTTCCCAAGGCTCTTAAATTGATAACTTTCATAGATAAAAAGTTATAAGACATTGCAATGAATGCTTCGATAAATTTCATCACAAAAGCTTTGTACATAGTTTCCAGATCTGTAATTGGGATGCCTCGGGGACTATCTCCGATCTCTGACTCATGCCCTTATCTTTTTTAGGTACAGTGCGTTTTCCGACAACTGTTTCAGCTCATTAGCCATAATTACGTTCGTCATTGGCATGCGATGATTTATTTAAAGAATGCTAAGTTTTTAGCCTTTTTTACCCATTTTTCCCTGTATTTTTCGATAAGATAACTTTTGAAGCGGTATCCAGGGCGGTGCAGAGGGAACTCTTGAGCCTGAAGATTTAATTTGTCTTTGCTTTGTCGATTAGATAGTGCCCAAGCCAAGGGTTATTTTTGCAAAACCTCTCCAGAGTTAGTGACTAAGAGCTGTGAGTCTCTTGGGAAACTTTTCTTACCACAAACAGTATATTGAATATGAATAGCACATATTTTACAAATACTCCTCCGCAATCCATAGCTGTAATGTTATCTTCGACTCTTGTATATGGAGGGGAATCACTATTTCGATGGTATCCGTTTCGTTGTTTAGTTGTTACTGAAAAAGTTCCATGAACGAATATTCCTTATTATTCAGCTTGGTATCGAAAAAAGCTTTTTTAAGCTTTGACTATTGGAATACAAATAACTGATAAGCAGAGAGAGTGCCCAGAAGGTTCTACCGAAAAGTATGCGACACATTTTAAAGGCAATTTATTTGCTATGTCTATTTTTAGGATAACGCTTTAATATTATATCACGAACAGACCTATGTATATAGATTGTTGTTTCAGCTTATTCCACATATGTAGCTCGTAAGCTATTATTTTTAAAGAATCCAATTTCTCTATGCTTTAATCCATTTCGTTAATGCCTATACCAGAATGATTAACTAAATCTGAATTAAATTTGAATGGAAAGCATAATTACTGATTACTTTCTATTAATTAATATCACTGTGGACGGCAGTCCACGTAGTGACGATTAGCACCGAGACTGTTTTAGCATTTTTTAATTTGTTTCAAAATCGGCACGGTGCCTGCTTTGCCTTTTTAAATTTTTGAGCTAAGTGCCGATTTTGAAACTAATTAAAAAATGTTAAAATATTTTTGTTTAAATAAGTATTAATCGTCACAATATTTAGTATCAGATATTTTTTGAGTTGAATGTGCCATCGCCACTTTTATCTCACCTTAAGAGGTGTTTTTGTTAGATTTATTAATTAGGTGAAAATTGAATATCACATATACTTTGTTTTAAGTATGGTTAAGATAACTTTTAATTACTTAAAGAAATAATGTGTTATACATATATGTTTTATAAATGGACTTAAGCCAGAGATGCATGAGCGTTGCCTTTGATAAGTGATTCGGAATTCCGCATGACATCAGCTACATAGCAGGATATCGAAAACGAAACAAGCTGTGGAGATTTTTTTATAAGTATGGAAACACGATTACTCTGAAAACAACTTGCCTCATATGCGATTGGAATAACAATGGTAAATTTTATAATATTGACACCCAGAAACCATAAATATGGGGCAGTATGCAGGACCTCAGCAGGAAGACCCAACCACAAATAGCACGTAAAGTATATTTGCAGTAACATAAGAATCAAGTTTAGTACTGAGTTCTAAAAAGAAAGCAATAACAAATTAATAAGATGCGTTTATTAAATATAGTAAACTTCTGTTTACCGAAGTTAAATAGCCAGCCTTTTGAGTGATCAGTCCGTAGAAGCTCTGCCATGACAGAAGGATCATGATCGTTCCAAATATCTGAATTGTTTTGGGTATAATCTTTGTATCATCTATAAATCCGTGGCTTTTGATATTGCTGGACATAACCAATCCCACGTTGATATAGAAAAGTCCAAAGCCCTGAAAATATCAAAATATAATATAAATTAAGAAGTCAATCCAGCATAAATAGAAAAGAAAAACTCGAATCATGTTGAAACTAATAATTTTCTTAAAAGCTAACATCCCACGAAAATTGGTTCCAGTGATAAAATATTTTTTATCGTGATCGACCAATCCATCCAATAGTTTTCTGTCCACACCAAATTACATTTTTGCGCATATTAATGTGGGTATACATATTTTGATTCAAATTTTTGTTTATTTGGGGCATTTCTGGTATGTTAGTGAAAAAAATGTTTGTGTGTCCTGTTCTTGCTTCAATTAGTGGTAAGTCGTTGAAGAACTATACCTTTCATTAAGAGTATTATGGCTTACATAACCAAAATTTTCGTGGAATACAACTTGTTTTATTAGGCAGTATTCGGTTTAAAACTTGATGTTTTTATTGAAATGGTCCTTTGTCTTCAGTGTCAAAATTATCTGCAACTCCTTAACTTATGGCATTTTATAGGGATAAGGTTTACACTAAACCCCTTCTTATACCCTTGCAGAGGGTATCATAACTTGTCATGATATTTGCAACGCAGGGAAGGAGGCATCTCCGACCCCATAAAGTATATATATTCTTGATCAGCATCACCAGCCGAGTCGATCTAGCCATGTCCGTCTGTCTGTATGTCCGTCTGTCCGTCTGTCGGTTTCTACGCGAACTAGTCTCTCAGTTTTTGAGCTATCGGGCTGAAATTTTCAGCATAGTCTTATTTCTTTAGCACGTAGTATATATGTCGTTTTTTATAGTTTTATAGAATTTATTATAGTTTTATAGAATTACGGTTTTAATTTCATTAAGATCGGACAACTATATCATATAGCTGCCATAGAAGGGATCGGTCGATTTATATGAAAATGTAAAATTCTACATTTACAAAATTTACATAATACGTGTATGATATTTTTTCAACATTACCAAAATGGATCGATTTTCAATGATCCAATTGCAGACTGCAAGGGTATACAAACTTCGGTTTACCGAAGCTAGCTTTCTTTCTCGTTTTCCTGTAAAAACCCTATAGATATATCTGAATAGCTACTTAATAATACATTTGGATTTGTTATTTTATATTTTATCTTTAAATAACTAAATATTAAAAGAGAAGGAAAAATTATTAAATAATAATAACTAAACATCAAAAAAGTAAATAAATAAAATTTAAAAAAAAACAGAAAAAAATTAAGCAAAACAAAAAATCAGAATAAAGAATTAAAACAAAATATTTTTTGGATAAATTAGTTATCTTGTATTTAAATATAACTTTCCAGATTGACGGAATCGACCACGGTGCACTGGTCAGGGAACCAAATTGTTAAGTTGGAAAACAAAACAAGTATGAAAGCTACAGTTGAGTTGGTCGCCTATGAGATATCCGGCACTCATCTTCCTAAGGCTATACTATTATTTCGATCGTCTTCAACAATATTTGTGTATCTTTCTAATGGAATAAAATATATTGAAAAGTTTCTCTTAGCAGTTTCCTCTAGCTGGAACAATTTATATATAGAAAAGCATAAGCACAAATACTGTACAACTTTCGGGACTTATTGCTTCGTCTCTGAGCCCAATTTCAAAGTCCATTTGGATAGGTCAAAGTTGTTTCTCTTAATGAAGTTTGTGAAAGTTTATGTGCTGTGTCTCGTGATGTTCTTTAATAATATTTTCACTTTATATGGTAAAAAGTGTCAACTTTAATGCATTACAAACTTATGTTTAATAATTTAAAACTTGTTCGATTGCCCGTTCAATGGTTCATTTTCAGAAAATATAATAGCAATGAACACAGAGCAAAAATATTGCCCATTTGGTACCACATTTCCATTTCACATTTCGGAGTGTTTTTAAACTCATTAACCGTAATTCTTTCATTTGATAGCGTTATAAAAATGACGTATCGAATCATGCAACTTTGATGTTTACGCAATTAGATATAACTTTCTTCACTTTTCATTACCAGATAAGTAAAAATGGTAAGTATAAGATTGTTTACAAATGAATTCCACAAAAAATACTTGTAGCCTTGGCACATTTTTTTATCATTTGGGCTTTACAGGATCACTTATTAAAAACTGTTCTTACAGCGAGCACTACATTAAGAATGTAAAGAAAAACTTTGCAGTTTTCTGCAGTTCGGTTCATTTCTTGTGTTTGAGGAAAAGGATTTTAACCCGTTAAGCTCCGTCCTCGCTTTGAAACTGACTGCTTAAATGAACATTTCTTACTATAAATCAAAGAAAACTCACCATAATTTCATTCTATGCAGAGAGAACTTGAAAGAGAATCGATAAAATGTAGGACTTAATACATGTAAATGTCAAACCTTGCATACTTTTTGGCTGCGTACTTAACATATGGGCTTTAAGAAATCTTAATTTAAGTTAAAGTGAACGTTTACATAATCGCCGTTAAAACAAGTAGGTGACTCAAGTGTAACTTGAACTTATATTAAAAGTACAACATTTTTGAATAATAGTAATAATAATATTGGAAAGATGTTTGCACGTTTAATTTGTTTTCTTCAAGACGCAAAACTTAATCTTTTTTTCCATAATCAAGCGATCACTAAGTAAGTTCACCTTGAACAAGTTAAATTGCATTTGATTTATTTATTATTGTTTTATTTTAAAGTATAAATTACTTAGTTGGCTTGATACTTAGCTGCATCTTAAAATATTTGTGAAAAATAGGTTATATAGTCAGAATTTTTAAGATAGCTGCCTCGAAGTTAGACGCATAGCTCTCGAAGTAGCTAAGTATATTGTACTGTAATATGACTTCCTGTCTTTATTTATCTTCCACATCCTGACAATAAAAACAAGCCTTAAGCTCATCTATGGAGATTTTAAGTCAGTGGTGCGCAGGGAATACACGTATATTAAAATGTTGGGTTTATGTTTTTGTGCGATTAAGAAGTAGAACGAAGTGCGTGTGCTGGCAGAGGTGGGGTAGAGCAATTTGGTGACTAACGAATTTTGTTATTAAATTAATAAATATTTAAATTTTTACAATGACTATTTCTAAATAAATGACACCTTTGAATGGGGTTTGAATTTAACATATGTTTATTTCAATTAAATGTAAGTATGATGGTATTATATAAATAATTTATTCAGTGTCCTTTCTCGCAATCTAGGCATAAACCTGTCTGCCGCCATTCTGCTGGCGCATGCAGTTCGTGAGGGCGCCGGCGATCAGGAAGACGATCAGCTCGAAGATGCAGATGCCCAGGCCGGACCAGCGGATGATGTCCATATTGTCGTTCCAGAACTCCTCGAATTTGAGGTTGCAGCCGGGCCGAAAAATGTAGGAGGCGGCAGTGCTGCAAACTGTGCTACGATCCGCGTAGCCGCAGCAGGTTCCAGGAACCTGCAGGCCAATCGCTCCATAGTTTAGATATCCGGTGTTGCCGCAGCAGCCGAATGTCTCCTCAAGAACACCGATCGCACCGTACTCCCCGGAGTTCCACAGCAGGGTCACCATCTTCTCCATATCGTCTAGGAATGCCGATCGATTAACGAACACCCAGCAGGTGATCACGAGTTGCAGGATGAACAGCACGAAGATCATGCTGGTGTACTGCAAAATGCATCTATATGAGTTTCAGGTAACCAAGGACCTTGCCCACGAGACTCACCGCTCCCGTCATGCAGGCACTCTGCTTGAAAATGCCACAGCACCCGAAGAAGGATACCACGAAGATCAGGCATCCTAGAACTGTGATGCATATGGGAATGGTGTCGGTGTTCGTCACCTCGCCCATAACGTCAATGCGGTGCAGATCGGACAACATGATCGAGCCCAGCACGATCAGGAGGATGCCAATGATCTGAAAATAGCCGAAATATGGTTGTTAATATAATATTTTTGTTAATATAATATTAATAACCCTAATGTCGAACACCTAAATGTTAACTTATATGATCTGAATATAAGTAATACATTTTACTAACAAAAATAAATAAATAATTGATAAATGAAGCTCTCTTTATTTTATGTTTTATGTATATATAGGTATTTTTTATTTTACTTAAAATTAAAGATAATGTCAGTTAACTGATATAATTCGTTACACAAGGCTAATAGGTTTTTAACTTTACCACCACAGTTGCGAGAATAATATTGATAAACCTCATGACAAATAACATTTCAAAATCGATGCGTAATATAGAAATTATTTGATTTATTTATAAAGCGATGATGTAAGGATCTACGGGCTGGATTTCATATGTAATGTTATATAAATATTATGCGATCTTAGCCTTAACATACCAATTAAGCAAATATCCACATAATCATAAATAAAAGTATTCTATTATATACCATACTTTAACTTCAAAGTATCAAACAAAAAATTCCTCTTATCGACGTAAGATAAAAATGACGATTGCACCTTTAACTCCTTTAACGTCTATTACATATTATCGTGACAAAAAAGGCTTTTATAAACCAACAATAAATTACAAATTATTTATTAATTAGTTTTGAATAAAAACAATGTCCTTTAATTACAAAGCTAACATTTTTTTAGCTAAGTGTTAAATTTTAATTTGGAAAAGGACGACCATATTTTGATTATCTAATATCTTTTGAATGGAGTGTCGGATTTTGATTATTCAGGTGTCATTAGGTTCAAGCCGATCTAGAATACAACCTTTTTTTAGTATCGTAGCATCGCAAGTTGATATTGAGTTCTGCGTGTCTATCTATGCATATATATAAATGTGTTAGGCTTTGTTTTTAGCATCGCTCGCCTAGGTCATACGGTTGGACTTAACGTAATTTTTTTTTTTAATGCTTCGTTTTTGGTTAAAGATGCACGCCAAGAAAGGATTTTTTGATCGGCCTACTAGAAAATTTCTTAAAAGCAGTTTTGCAGCTTTAATGCAGCTTTGGCCAGCCGAATAGGTTAGAGGGTAGAGCGTCAGCTGGCGACCGGGAGAACCATGGTTCGATTCCAGCCCGTGGTCGTCTTATTTCTGCATTTTCGGCAGTCCGCAGTAACAAACACACAAATTAAGACCTAGTCTTAGATTAAACTGATATTGTGAAATATCGAAGGCCTATTTTACACTCATTTTAAATATCTAAAGCTTTTGTAGTTCCTGGTATTTCTTTAGCACAATGCCTTAAATCAAAGTCCACTAAATTAAAGTATTTAAATATCCCTAGAGGGCTCGATATCCTGTTTAAGTTTTATGAATTCACAGCGCTTTAACTCACCAAAAACACAATATTACCAATATATAAAATAAAGTTGACTATTCCCGATACACAACCCATTTTGAGGATTTTCTGATGTTATCCTTCCGAGGGTAATATAAGTTAATTAGTGTTATCCCAGAGGTGTTCTGTGTTAATTTGATTTTATCGCGTTCTCGCGTGGTTCTCTGTCGTTCGATTGGACTGGTCCTCCAGTTGCGCTACCGTTTTTAAATTGCCCGGCAGAGACACAAGCGATATCGGAAAGATACGCGAGTGCCTGATATCATAATCATGGCCCAAGGAAGGCTAGATAATGGCGGGGAAATCGATAGCATTTGGCATATGGAAGTGATTCATTTCTAAGGGCAATTGATCTCAGAAACGTGGTCGTAGGCTTAACGGCTGATAAGGACACAGTTTTCGGAAAAACATCAACTTGTCACGATAAGATAGCCAGGGGCCAGAGATAGACAGCGTATATAGCAATAATATTTCATTGGACTTAAACTATTTTTGTTTATTTATGGAGAATGCTGGATTTTGCAAGTTAATTTTATACTAGAACTGGGCTATATCTAGGGTGTTCGATCAGACTCTCGTTTTAGCGCTTCCTCATCGCGCTGGCCAGGCAGCACGACATGATGAAAATGGCCAGCTCGAACAGGGCGAAGATCAGACTGCTCCACCGAATAATGTCTGTGTTGGAGGCCCAGAAGTCGACGAACTCCTCCTGGCATCCAGGCCGCTGCGAGTAGATCGCCTGCTCACACGTCTGAGTGCGATCCGTGTAGCCGCAGCAGGAGGCTGGCACCGCGTTGCCATATTGCAGGTAGTTCTGGTTACCACAGCACTTGAACTGAATAAGGAAGGTTTTCATTAGTATAACTAAATATATCGATTTGCGAAATAGATGTAGAAAGAAATCGCTGGGGATTTCCCTATCGAACCCTTTTAATAACAAGATGCATAACGTCCATACATTTGATGTGCAATATGCAAGCCATTTTTCTGCCGGCGACGAATATTGCGCTATGGCGTTACTTATCTTGGTATTAAGAGGTCTGCTAGACTTTTAATGTCAGACTTAAGAGGCCTAAACTTACGGCCAATTGGAGGACGTCCATAGGGTAGCCCTGGGCAGCGTTGTTCTCGTCCCAGGCCTTGTCCACCACCTTGCCCATGCTGGTCAGGAACTTGTCGTTCGCCGCAAAGATCCAGATGGAGAGGGCCAGTTGAAGGCCGAAGAGGATCAGCATGCAGATGGCGTACTGTAAGGGAAATGGTCAATCAGTATCAAGGATCATGGATCGATCAGAACAGAGATGGGCAGACAGAGCACCCTGCGTCATCCGTGTATAAACCGGAATGGCAAAGGAGCATCGAAGTCTCTGCCTGAGCAGTTCTGGCGTCCTTAACTTACGATGGTCGTGCAACAGGCGTTCTCCCTAATCGTGCCGCAGCATCCGAAGAAGGCCACCACGAAGGTGACGCAGCCGATGACAATGATGACGATGGGGATCGTCTGCGTGTTAACTGCTCCGTCGAAGGCGGTGAAGTTGCCCATCGTGGACAGCATAATGGAGCCGACCACGATCAGCAGGATGCCACCGGCCACGAAGACCAGGTTAAGCAAGTACAGCAGGTACTTGAACATGGAGGATAGGCAATTCATGGTGCTGGTTTTCGGGTTTCTCGTTCGTTCGCTGGATAATCCGTTCGTTCGTTGCGACTCTTTTCGTCAAACTGAATTGGCTTTCGGACAGAACGCGGCTATTAAAGCTCATTCGAAGTGCTCATCTTATCGGAGGCAAAACTTATCTCGGCCATAAACTCCTCTATGTACCCGGTCTGGGGGCTCTCTCCTATCGCCCTCTCCCTATGTACTTGAAAAGTCGTTCAATGGATCTTATCGCCTTGCACCCAGATACTACACGGCTGAGGTTGTAGGAACCCGGGAATTTGCGTACTCAACGCACTCAATGAATCATTTGTTGGTCTAAACTCTGTTGTGAGGTGTAGAATTACCTACACGTAACATTCTGTCATTTCGATCTTGGGGGCGTTGGTCCTCTAATAAGATGAATCATCCAGCTTTTAAACCATTAACAGCCCTCCCGTAGGGGTCTTATCAGGAAACGAAGAGTTGGCTCGTGGGTTGACTCACAACCTGCTTTGCCTGGCCACCATTTCCTCGTGAGTCCCCGAGCTTATCGCGATGATTTATGTACTATCAATCCAATAATAAACTTTTCGGCGAGTGCACTCTAGGCGTAACTATACACGCCCGATTAGGATTTTGATACTTTCCGGGGTTTTTAGGTTTTTAGGTGCAAAGAAATTCCCATTTTCAGTGGACGATGACTTTTTAATCTCTTTGTATAGTATAGGTATAGTATTTTTATATCGACAGTATATAGCTATGTACATACCAATTTATTTATGTTCCTGCGATAGTTGTCTTCGCTGTAAAAATGTCAACAAAGCCAAAGATTGATAGGTGTTGGCTTTTGGTTAATCTTTGTTGGGTCTTTATCTAGCTAACTTTCATTTTTTTAACAAAAGGTACTGCTAAAGAAATTTGACATAAAAGAGTAATTACTTTCTATTTATTATATTATTTTATTTATTTATTTTATTATAGGGTCTGTGAGGCTTATCAGGAAAATATATTATATTTTTAATCAGAACCTGTTTTTGATAACCTTAGTAAGAGGAATTTTTAGGAATTGACTTGGTTGGTGGGCAAAGTGATAATGTAAGATATATGAAGTAAAGAGCTTTAATGGACAGTAAAAGAATGAGATGCAGCACTTAACGTAATGCATACATTTGAGTTGCGATATGCAAGCAATTTTTCTGCTAAAGGCGCTAGAGACGCGCGCTCTTTCGCTCGCACAAATCTGAGAGATTTCACGCCCACAACAACATTGAGTTTGCATTACAATTTCGGTTACTACTAAAAATTTTTGTGGACTCTTTTTTATGGGGGATTTGCCTTATGATTGTTTTTCAAGGTCATACCAAAGGACTCAGAGTATCGAAAATCGAAATAAACGTGGGGCTCTTATTAATTATTTATGGCGTCAAATATTTTTGGTGTAGTCCTAGTTTGATTCTGGCATAAAAGGGTTATATACACATGTATATCCGCTCATTACTACGAATTATACTGTATAAAAAGAAATTATCAGAAAAAGGTTATACAAAACAAACGTTGTTAGTATTGAAAGCAAGAGTCTATTAAAACTAACTTAGTTAGCACTTATATGGATATATTTCAACAGCGCAAAAACTTTATATTCACTTTTGTCTGGCAGCTCGGCTGTTAACGCTGCTCTAGAATTAACAACGTATATGATACAATATGGCGTTGAAATCGTGTTCCTCTTATTTATACTGACAGTTTGCAATGGTTATTATAATTTTGTCATGATATTTGCATCTCCGACCCCATATATGTTAAATCTATTCTTGATCACCAGCCGATTCGATTTAGCCATGTCCGTCCGTCCGTCCGTCCGTCCGTCCGTCCGTCTGTGCGTCTGCCCGTTTCTACGCTACTGTCTCAATATTTGATCTGAATGAGACTTTTCAAAAAGACTTCTTTCTATTCCTATTAGTATATATGTACATAAGTCGGAACAGGCCAGATCGGACAGAAACGATTGGTTAGCCAATTTTCGATGTTTTTGGAGATACCGGATTAAATCTTATTATAGAGCATTTAACTTAATTATAGCAATAAGTATACAATTTCATTAAAATCGGACAACTTTATATTACAGCAATATTAAAGCTGATCGTTCCTATGATCGCTCCAAATTAGCCGATTTTCGATGTTTTTAAAGGTGTAGAACAGGGGTCGGCAGCTTCGAATACACAGTGTATAGGAAACATTTTTAGACAGCGCTGTCGGCACATGTATAGTAAAAGGGCTTCGTGTTTGTTCGGGATTCTGTTAGGCTGTCGTAGCAAGCTTCGGGGCTATGTAAAAACGGCTTCCTATATGTATATATGTATGTTCTGGTTCCGGTGCGGCAGAGAAGCTACCGAGTAACCTGTACACAATTGCTCGGTTCCCGCAGCAGCAGAGAAGCATTTGTTCGGGTCTGTTAGCCTCGCACACATACGCACTAAAAAACTGTGTGTGTCTGGGTGCCGACCCCTGGTATAGAATTATAACTTAATAAATAATCCTTTAATTTTATTTGTGGTGTTATCTAGAAGGGCATTTAAACTTCAGTTTGGCGAAGTTAGCTTTATTACAGAACGATCACGAAACTAACTCCACCTCATGGCCTTCGCCAAATGGCAGGAGATGAAGAATATGCCTAGCTGGAAAAAAGCGATGATCACATTGTTCAGTCGAACAATGTTCATGTGGGAGGCCCAGAAGTCAACAAACTCATCGTTGCAGCCAGGCCGCTGCTCATAGATCGATGGCGCACACTCTTGGGATCGATCATCGTAGCCACAACAGGACGCGGGAACTTTTGAACCATACTGCCCGTAGTCCTTGTTTCCACAGCATTTTAGCTATATTAAATACATATTTACATACATTTATAAGTGGCAAGAAACACCTAACTTACGGCTAATTGCAGGGCATCCATGGGATAGCCATGAGCGGAATCATTTTCGATCCAGGCCCTATCCACCAGCCGACTCATAAAATCCAGCAAGGTGTCCTCCTCCACAAATAACCAAATCGATATCACCATTTGCAGGCCGAACAAGAGCAGCATACATATGGCATACTACGGGAGCAATCGATCGACAGAATCTAAAGCATTTTGGAAATATGTTAACTCACTATTTTCGTAAGGCAAGCACTCTCCCGAATAGTGCCCCAGCTTCCCACAAATGCCACCACGAGGGTGACACTGCCAATGACGATGAAGGTGACCGGAAATGTTATGATGGCCACTCCATCAAATTTGGTAAAGTTACCCAAACTGTTTAGCATAAAGCCACCGAATACTATGAGAAATATTCCACTGACCACAAAAATCAGATTCAGGAAGTACAGAAGGTACTTTAAAATCGATGATAAGCAATGCATGGCATGAAATGATGTGTCCTCTATGCAGAAATACGGATTAGGATCAAACAATCCGTGTGCTTCATGTGCCTGCCTTCGTCCAACTAAAAACCACCAAAATAGACCTGAGCAAGCCATGATTCCTGCTTATCGCACATAATAAAATACCAGTGTCTGTCCACCAAGTCCCTATAAAGGTCAGTTAATCTATCTAATCGCTCTGTACTATCTTAGATACTAGATTACCTTTATACAGGGTAGATGAACTCGATGATCACAAAATATAAGTGCGAGTTTGCTGTTTTTATTGAGTAGAGCGAAACTTAGACAGTCCTCATTGGCCCATAATCAAAATCACAGATATGCCATTCCAGTGAAAAATATATAAATAGTATTATTATTACCCATATTTGTTAACAATATTTAATCTTCTTTGTAGGTTTCGAAAGTCACAGTTCGAAACAAACTGGTTACTACCTTGCACTCGAACTCAGGATCGTCATTTTCATAGTCCAGCACACTACCCATGATCCACGGAGGCAAATTATAAACCTTTGCAGGATTCAAGTATGAATAAATTAATTGGGGTTAGTATCTCCTCATTTTATTGACCGATAATCACAATCGTAGATGGTATAGCCTTATTCCAGTGAAAAGTATTTAAATAGGATTATTATTATCCATATTTATTCAGATTTTTTAAACTACTTTGTAGGGTTCAAGTGTCACAATTCAAACCCAATGGGTACGACTCGGATTCGAACTCAGGACCGTCAGATTCCCATTGCTCCACAAAGGCAAAAAAAGTAACATTTTGTAGGATTCAAGTATGAAAAAATTAATAGGGATATCTTCTCATTTTATTGGCCAGGTGGCAGGAAACGGCACTTATTGCAAGCTCCACTAGGGCCACACCCATGCTGCTCCAACGGATGATGTCCATGTTGGAAGCCCAAAAGTCAACGTATTCAGACTTACAGCTGGGTCGGAGCGAGTAGATAGATTCATCGCACTGCTTTGAGCGGTCATTGTAGCCGCAACAGGAGGCTGGAACCTGGATGCCATAATCCTCGAATCCGTTGTTGCCACAGCAGTTGAACTAGATACAAATTCTGTAATACAAAAATCTCTTTACGCTCTCTCGGAACTTACGGTTATTTGCAGATAATCCATGGGGTAGCCATGATCAGCGTCATTATCAGTCCAGGCAATGTCCACAATATCGCCCATGATGCCAAGGAAAACGTCGGACTCGACAAACAGCCAAATGGATAGGGATAGTTGCAGGCAAAATAGCACAAAAATGCATACGGAATACTACGGGCATCAGTTATAGGGTCCATTAAAGTAACTTTCTCGTAATAGCTCAACTTACAGTTTTTGTGAGACAGGCGTTTTCCCGAATAGTACCGCAACATCCGAAAAAGGCCACCAAGAAGGTGACACATCCAATCACAATAACGGAGATCGGAAACGACAGCGACTTTACTGAACCCTCGAAATCGGTAGATTTTTGCATACTGCTCAACATGAGGGAGCCGAAAACTATCAGCAAAACGCCAATAATTACAAAGATCAAGTTGAAGCAATACAGGAGGTATTTGCAGATGGATGATAGGCAACCCATGGTGTGTATTATTAATTAATTTCCTTTTAAGTGAAACCTGAAAAAGTGTCTTTGGATATCGATATCGTCTGATCGCTGGGCCTGTTCCAGGCTAACTAAATGGTTATTATCCAAAAGGCTACGAAGATATATGGGATCTTATCGATGCCTTCAGTTATCTAAGGTTTGAAGTGCTTTTCTTCGACCATAAAGATATTTACAACAAATTGTTTTATTTCAGATTGTAGCAATGTGAGTACACTATTGCTGATATTGCCTTTAGGTCATGGGCATCAAGTTAGCTCCCAATGTGCTAATCTATATGGTGCTTATTATAGCGATATACGATTACTATATTTGTATAATTTCTGTTTAAGTGCAAAAGCTTGTTTGTTGCTACCGACAATTTTCAAGAGAATTTTAAATATTCAATTCTGATAACACTACACAGCTGATTCTGCGAATTTTTGTATATTTATAGCTGGTACTCGTAGGATAGAGAGGGTTTGTTGTAGTCGTAAGATTTTATGCCTGAACTACTACTCCGTGCATGGGTACTTCCCTTAATAATGACTCAATGGTAAGCGAACGTTAAACTGGCGAGTAAAAAAAGTTTTGGAGTGGGACAAGACTAAAAATTTATTTTTAGCTTTCGTACACTGTACCACGTCTTATAGTTATTGCTTGATTTGCCTCCGTGGAGCGATGGGTAGTGTGCTGGGCTATGATTCTAATGTTCTGAATTCACGCTCAAGCTAGACAGGAGACTAATGTCATCCTAAAAGTATGCACCTTTTTTTTTGAGGCAGTCTGATAGTGATCACTATTCCTTAAACTTAAAATTAACTGTGCGTAAAAAATGAATAAAGCTATATTTATCATTAATATGAATGGAAGGTGTAGAGTAACTTACACGTATCGATTGTATGTTTAATAAATTGCTCTGTTTATTGCAATCTCTTGGTGTATAAATTATTTTGTACAGTAAAAAATATTAGCACAATCAATAAAACTCTCAACTAACGATCTTATAAAAGGATCATCTCGAATTCGTCCAGGGATTTGCTGTGTATAACTTGAGATTATGTAAATTTCAATGGCCATCTGTATCAGGTGAAGTATTCGTAAAATTGGGCAACATAATTCGTACTTTCGGTTTCAATTAAAATTAGAAAGGCTCTCGCATCGCAAAATTAGTAGTCTGCGCGGCGTCGGTAGTTCCGGATGCTGTTCGCCAGGCAGCAGGCAAACACAAAGCCCACAAACTGCAAAAACAAATTATATCAAGATATTACATGAAACTTTTATCCAAAGAGGGGTTTTATCACTCACTTCAATGCCCGCAATCACAAGTCCGGCATACTTGATGATGTCGCTATTCCTGTCCCAGAACTCGACAAATGCAGCCTTGCAGCCGCGTCTGTAGACGGTCTCCGTGCGGCAGTTATTGGTGTCCTTGCAGCAAGAGGGCGGGAAGTAGCCCTGGAAGGAGTAGTCGACATAGCCACTGCGTCCACAACACTCCATCTGCGCAGAAAGAAAGTGGTCTTAGAGATTACTCCGAAACGCCAGCTCCTGGGCTTAGCACTTACGCTGATCTGAATGGCATCCATGTAGTCGGCACGACGGGTGCGGCGATCCCAAGCCTTCTCCACCACATCACCCATGATCTGCAAGTACTTGTCCTTCTGCACCCACATGTAGATGACCAGGGCCAGCTGTCCAATCATCAGCACGAACAGCAGGATCGAGTACTGCGGAAAAAAAGAGGCCTTCAGTACGGCAGACAGTGGTCAAAGGCATTAGAGTTCCCCTACCGTCATAGACATGCAGTAGGACTCGCGAATGGCGCCACAGCAGCCGAACCAGGAGATGAGCAGAATGACGGTGCCCAGGACAATCATGGTTATGGGCACCTGCTGGGTGCGCAGGGCCTCCGCGAAGTCATCGATGTTGTGGATGTTGCTGAACAGCAGAGCTCCAAACACGATCAGCAATATGCCGCATATCTAAGGAAGCCAAAATTGTGGGTTACAAATCCGCAAGATATCATGTTCAGAGACATTATAAATCAACAGACCAAGCTTTACCAAAATATCATAACTATACAGCATAATATATATTTATGAATGAATATTACGCCTTACCAGCTCTACGTAGCCTCTGCTGGCACACACACAGAATGTAAGCAACGCACCAATTTTAATTGTATAAATAAAAAAAGACGTATTTTCTTAGTCACACCCATAGTTAATGTGATTTATTAAAATTTAAGCTATCTAGACACTTTGTATATTGCAACATAGTACCTGAGTGTTATCTATTTACTGGGCAGTAGAACCTTACGTCCAGAGTGCTTAGGAACGAGCTGATTATACCGAGTCTCAAAAAGCTTTTGAAAACTTCTTGCCTTGCTGAGCTAAAATATCATGTTCTTATCTTGAATTGTGTCACAGGGCTCCGATCTTGACATTCAATACAATTAATTCTTACCGAACTACAGATAAGAGTAAATTACAGTTTTCGAGACAAATGGAAGCGGACATCATGAATTAAAAATACAATTAAAGATCAAATAAATACCGTTGTATAATAAATAATTACAGTTTCGTGTATTCCCTTACTAAAATGCTTAATGGGTTCATCCAAGCTTTTTGTTTTGACGACAAAGCTTTTAATTTTGACGAGAAAACTTTTGAACGGTTGCAAGCTACACACGACAATAATTTAGAATATATGGAATGCACTAGAAGAAAACAGTGAGAGCTTACTTTATTAAACAGACAAGGTTATAATTATATTCGATCAATTTATTGTAGCGGCCTAAGCTAACCTATTTTCATGCCCATCAAGGGCTTATCTCTTATCAATCCACCTGATTTGGTTAATTAAGATTACCCAGCCGATATGTGACGGTTATCAAAAACAAATTTACTTTGGCTTTGATTTTTTATCGCCCTGCGTCATTTCCCAGATTAGATGCCGTGCAGTTGGTTGATTTATCCAATTATCCAACCTATAAGTATTATTGAAACTGCAGCATGACTAACTCGCGGGGCTGGGCAGTTTGCTGGGTGGGATCGGATCTGATGAGATGAGATGAGATGAGATGAGCTGAGAGCGAAATTGTGACATTCACGTATATAGATTCACACCCACCCGTCCGGTATTTCTGTCCCGATCCGTATTCGTGGAAAATTGAGTTCAAGTCTACTGCGACCGTCGCCCATTTACATCGTCTGCGTGTGTGGAGGCAATGTTTGTTGTTTCCGAGTTTTTGGCTCGCCCCGCAATGGGAGCAAGTTCACATTTAATTAAGTCAACTATTTTCGGGCGTACCCTGTAACGTAATTACGCAACTGAGCACTGCCAGCCAGGAAGGGAGTGTTCTCAAACAGCAAAAACTACATTTTTGTCTCTTGTTAATAGAGTGCAAGGCATTTATCCATCACTAAATTACTAATTATTTGACATTTCCATTTAGGTGGGACTGAGAAGTTGTATTTCTCTTATTTTATTTTCAACTACATTTTCCACGTTACAGCCTAGGTAAGGTTTCTCCATATTCTAAGGTGGGTTTAAAGGGTGTTTGTTTTTCTGAGCAATTGCAAACAGAATTTCAAAAACGGATGCTGATGTAAGTCATTGGCCAGAAACAGCTAAATATCTGGTGTTTATCGTTGGCAAGATCGCATAAAGTAAAGTCATTTATAATTTTTAGAAAAGTTAAGTTTAAGTCGCAGTACCAATTAACATGAATGTGTTAATAAAAAACAATTTTGATTTGTTTACAAACACTAATGATTCAGATCTTAATAATCCCCGACTTCTTATAGAATTCTATTGTGTATTTTGGGTTTTTCTCCCCCCTGCAGGGAGTGACATCTTGCATGACAGAATTAATGTTTGGGCCCCCAGATGCTGACCGACTACCACCTGCAAATCAGGGCTAAAAACTGGTTGGCCCGGAGTACAGTTTCACGCGGCGGTGCAGCGACTCCGAGAGGCAGTTAGTTAGAAGTTGCAAAACAATATCGAAAATGCCACAAATGGTGGCTGGCGTTTCGACGATTGTGCTTGGTTTCTGCTGTGTGAAACCAGTTAACCTCGAGCGGATGCCAGCTAATGGGATGCATGTTTCTGCGGCTCGGAAACTCTGTGGCTCCAAGCCAAACTCGTTTCCAGCTACCAAAGTAAACAAAATACCTTTTGGTATACAGAATCTCTTAAGCACCGCTACGTCACTTAGGTAGCCCAAATTTAATAACGGGTTTGGCATGATGATCTTATGATCTCAAGCTCATACTCCTCGTTACACGCACAGTGTGTTTCATAGACGAACAATTCAACATGCCCCAAATGGAATTTGAAAATAACCTTGAGTCTGATAAGGCAAAATATACTGATGTGCTCATTTTTATGGTTTTCCCCCTTTACCCCCTAGTTTAATGAGCATCGAACTAAGTATTATTTTTTAAGTCCCAGTTGTAGGCACTCTCTAGTATTTCTAATCTTAAGTAGTATTGTTACTGCCTCAAAAATGCATTGTTCTCAGATAGCCTTTACGCTGTAACTTTCTCGGCGAGCAAAAAACACTTTTCCCCCTTTTTTTGTGTTCGTTTCGACCAGAAAACAAAAAAACCTGTTTTTACCGTAGACGAGTTATGATATCATGGAGACGGAACTGGGCTTGGCCTGGAAAATGATATAATCCACGACGTTTTTACTCACCGAACAGAGCAAATTGAATATAAATAGAATGTATTTAACCATGGAGATTCCGCAGCTCATTTTGCTTTCGGGCTTTCGGTGGGTGCTGCTTGAGGAGGTGGAGGAAGAACTGCAACTGATCGTCCGGGGAACGAGAAAAGAATGGAATTGGGAAATTCAGATACGTATTTCTCAAATACAGTGGAAAGTTAAGTATTATTATATCATTTTATTTGGGCAACATACACACACGCACGCACACACACACACTGGCACACGCACTGATGTCATCCGTGGCAAAAACAACATTTTGTTTATATTAACGAAGAAAAAATGCTGGCGTTCAGGTTTCGCTGAGTGTGGAAATTAGCACACGATCACGTACCGCCGGGGTATCGATTGTCGTTCGTTTCGTTGGGCCGCTGGAAAACGGAACTGACCCTGGAACTTAGCTATAGGGGTAGGGGTTGGGCTGCGTCCGATCCCTGCCGGCATCAGCGGACCAGCTCGGGCAGCAACTTCTCCTTGGGCAGCAGGCGCTGCTTCAGCTCGTGGTAACGCCTCCAGATGTACGGGTAGGTGGCTGCCCACGACAGCCACGCCTCCTTCTCGGCGGTGGTCCGCTCCACCTTGCGCAGGTGCTGGTAGTACTTGCCGTTCCGCTTCACGGCGGCGGCGGCGTCCTGGACGAAGCGGGCGAACCGCAGCTTGAGCAGGGTTTCGGAGACGTCCACTAGGCGGTCGCCCTTAGGCGGATGCACCAGGCATAGCTGGCAGACGACGTAATCCTGCCCATCGCGTCCGCTTTTCAGTGGCAGGAAGGTGGCCTCTCGCCCGACCAGGCACTGCTGCAGCCAGGAGTAGCCGTTGGCGTCCACCCGAACGCCCGGCAGCTTCACGGGCAGCAGGCGCTTGCGGCTGGTGAAGAGCGGGATCAGTGGCCGGTGCTGGATCAGCAGTAGGGTGTCCTGGTCGCGCTGCTGCACGCCGGCGATGCGGCCCGTGTGCATCACGCGCTCGCTGATCAGTCGCTCCGGGATGTGCGAGGGCTGCTTGAACTGGCGCACCAGGTAGGCCGGCTTTCGCTTCGCGTAGGCCACCGCCAGCATCAGGGCCGAGGTGCCGTAGATGGCCAGTTCGCTGCCGACGGTGTCCCGCTCCAGGTAGTTACATAAGCCCTGGTACTTGGCCCACACATATCCCTTGGCAGCCTCCATTAAGTAGCTAGCGCCTGCAAATTGTTCGTTCGTTAGCTGGGGATTCGGGCTGTTACGCTGGTGCTCGGCAGCTGACGACACTTTACCAGAATACAATCGTTATGTCGTTATGCTGGCCCAATCTATATGTACGGCCCAAAGCTAATGGCTAATTTTGTCGCCGATTCTGCTGTTTCTTGGCGACGTTTCTGTTTTGCTACTGAAGAGACAGACTTTGACATTTGCTCTGGCCGGCGGCGACGCCGCAAGTGCGAGCGGGACGACTGGTGTGTGCGCCAAGT
Source organism: Drosophila auraria (assembly GCA_008042615.1). NCBI lineage: Eukaryota > Metazoa > Arthropoda > Insecta > Diptera > Drosophilidae > Drosophila > Drosophila auraria. Next base: position 9,490 of record VNJW01004170.1, on the reverse strand, counting down.
GTTTGTGATCTCACTGCACTTGGCTCGCCAACGCTTTGCAACACTGCCTGCACTCTCTCACTCACACAGTCACACGCCCACACACATGCACACTCCATTCAAAAACAAAACTCACACACGCTGTTTTTTCCGCTTTGCTTATTTGTTGAGTGAGTTTTACGCGCGCTAAACTTTTTTGAACCGTTCGCGAGTCGATGTCACTGAAGACTGAACAACCACGAACCGAGAGATCGTCTAACCGCCTGTTGCTTTGCACCCACACAGGCGCAGCGCGACACTCACAGACGCACGTTGATATTGGCGCGTAGCGTTTCGTTTTGTTTTGGTTACGCTTCGGCCTCCCTTTTCCCGCCCCTCGACGCAGCGTATCAATCTTGACGCTTTAATTGCACTAACTTGTTTTCCGCTCTCGTCCTCTGGATAATCGCATTTATATTTAAGGGCTACCGCCACTGTAAATCAGGAGCGCCGTTTCCCCACCCCTCCACGTTCAACCACATATTTTTGTACAGTAAAAATTGGTTTATTTTATTATTATTCAAGAAGTGTATCGTAAAATTTTTAGATTTTTAAGGTATCGACCTACGTTTTGGCGTTAACTTCTTTTAAGTCCATCAAGAAAATTTTTAATTATCATAATTTTGATTACTTCATAATTTGGAGTTAATTATCCGTGAAGGAAAAATGTTTGCCTCTCAATGTAATATTTTTTTATTTATTTTTTAGAATAAAAGTCTCTAAGCTCTAATGCAAAAATCTCATACTTATTTAAATAAAATCTTTGGGGTACAGTGAAAATATCATTTTAGATGGTTAAGAAAATCGTGATTTCAAATCGAAAAGAAAATACCGAAAAAATGTAAATAGTTTGAGTTTCCCGTTTTTTTACTAAAAATCAAACATGGCCGAGTTTGCGACACAGAATCTCCACTATATCGTTGAACCGCAAAACTTTCGGTGCGATTTCCACGGCAGCTGGCGAACGCGTTTTGCGGTTTTCTGACTGTCGTGGGCGGACTTTTCAGGAAAGTATAAGCCATGAACCAACCAGTTTAGGCCGAGGCACTGGGAATTTCAGCGGGAACCCACTGCTATGGCTTCGGACAGGGCTTCCGTTTTTAATTACTTGCCCGGGAGGCGCGGCGAGCGGGGAGCTCGAACTTTGTAATTGTCTGTAACTTTTCCTTGACACACTAGCCAGCCACAATAATGGAGGCAGCATTAACAACAACGCCTCAAACTGGTTTCCAGCTTACGTAATCCAATTGGGTGAAAACGTGGCTTGGAAGCATTATTTTTCGGTTTTCCAGAAAAGAGAACGAGCGCCAGCTGTCTAGCAGCCGCTCTGCTCGCACCCGCTGACATTGCTAATTAACAAGTGTGCTCCGCGCAATTAACCTCACGTTGTTCCGTATGTAAATGTATTTCCACAAGCAAGAACACAACAAAAAATAATTTTATTAAAATTCGTCATACACGTTTTCTGTATCTTCAGTCGAAATAATTGGAAGAACATGTCAGTGCTGAATTTTAATATATTTTCATAGAATCGGAGCTACAAATATGCATTTATTAAGAATGCAGGATACCAGTCCCAGTGGATTTGTGCACTATTAAGCTTATCTTGGTGTCCCAAGATTATCCTAATTCTATTTATTATATAACCTTGAGATTATTTAAATAAAAACAACTACAATTGTTAGCATCTAAACATTGGATTATATGTTACTCTCTATTTTCAATCCAAATATCCCAAAATTTCTGATTAATTTTATAAAATTTATAATCTAATAAAAACGGCATTTTTATCAAAAATATTCCAATATGTGACATCAAAGGAATACATCAAAAAGGCGCTAATTGAGTCGCTAAATCCTATAGATACCATATCAAAGTTCTTTAAAATATTTCTGACTGATTTACGAAAAGGTTTAGCCGTTCGGCCATACATTTGAGTTGCAATATGCAAGCAATTTTTCTGCTGGCTGACTCTAGAGTGCTCTCTCTCTCTGTCTGGCTTTTGAATACAATTTCAAGAGAGCTAAGAAAAAAAACATGTACGGCGTTATCTTGATGTTCTTATGTTTTTGGTTCAACCGTTCATTTATTATTAACTGGAAAGGTTTGATATGAAATAATACCTCTCTATGTAGGTTTTCTTACAACAAAAATTTTTAATTAAGAATCTTAAAAATGTAACTTGTAGAAAAGTCAGTTGACAATTTATATTGAATAACCAAAAATAATAAAGAATCCTTTTTTTGAAACATTTAAAGTATACCTAATGAATCGAAAATTTAATTTCTTATTATAGAGATTTTATCTATTCTATTTCTCTATATTTCTGAATTGCTATTATTCTGAAATTGTTGCTATATTGCCTCAAAGTTTATATGTATAGATGCTTCTTAGAACCGATATTCAATTAGAATTTTTCTCTGTGCCGTGTTCACCAATTATTGACAATATAGAAACGATTATGAATCATTTGTTTGCCATTTCTGGACGGTGCTTCCTCCTCCCCAGCAGCACAGTCTCTTGGTAAATGTCAAATTACCGCTAAGTAGAGAATGACTTAAGTGAGATTGCCCCTCGAGGGAAGGAAAAGCTTGCGGTCCGGACTGGGAGAACAGCATGCGTCACACTCGAGAAAACTATCAGATTATCGTAGCGCTAATCTAGCAAAACATAGGGCAGCGGGTGGGATCCAAGGCTGATGATCGGATTAGCATTCCGAATCGTTTCCGCAGCTGAGCAAACAATGAGCGGCTTGGACTCGCTGAGCTATATTCTGAATATAAACAATTCACAGACTTTCGTATGAACATATGCTTTACAAAAAGTAGAATTGCTAAGCAAAAAATAGCAAAAAAGATAGTTTATTCTAGTGGGTTATTGATTGAGATCGCCGAATTTTGAAAAAAAAACTTCTTTAGCAAAACAAAATATCAATGGTTACTTTCTATTATTTTGACCAATAATTACGCAGTAATTAAAAAAGAAATGTTGTTTTGTACGATAAGCCATCAAGCGAAAAAAAACATACATATCTGCTGGTAAATGGTGATCCCTAGGGAAGTCCCGCGTTCCGCTGGCACTGCTTTAATTGTTCTCTTTGGAGCCCTGAACCCTGCCTGGAATTACTGACACTTTAAGGTTTATTTCCTCGTGAGCAGTATCCCCAGACGATAATTAGTATTTAGAGGATATGGAAAGGAAATGCGAATTCTCAGCTTTCGATTGGAAAATAGGGACGCCATAGTTGTGTGCTTTATTTCGTGTGACCGCCTCCAAGTGGGCAGCATAGTCAGTATAATTTCCATTTAAAATCGTAAGTATATCAGTGAGTGAGTTCCATACCGACAGCAGGGCCTACACCCTCAGATGGGGCTAGTACAACCGTCGCGTGTAGTGCAGCTGCTGGCCAGGTGGCGGCTGAGTGGACCCTGCCACTGATCCTGGCGGGGCTCCCGGCAGCATCGCCAACTGTTGCCGGGCCAGCTGCTGTTCGTGGGCAGATCCGCCTCGTCCCGGAGCATAGCCTTGCGTGATGCTGCCCGTAGCCTTGGCATTCTGTTGAGGAAACTGGTGAGACATTAGTCAAGTGTTTGCCACCAAAACACTGGTTTACCCACCTGGCTGCTGCTAATCTGTAGAACGTTGGGATGCAGCGACAGCTCGCTGAGAAGAGGCTTAAAGATGACACCCTCCGACAGCAGGTGTGGCGGCGGGGGCGGAAGATGGCTGGGGGGCGGTCCTTCCGGATGCTTCACCTCGATGTGATAGCGATCCGGCAGCTTCTCCATGGTCACCTGAGGCTGAGAAGCCTTCGCCGTGAGACTGCCGCCGGCCTGAACCACAAGATCCGCTTGCGAGATGGCCGGCTGATCGAGGTTAATGTGGAGCACCTGCATCGGCTGCGGTGCACCAGGCGGTGCCTTGGGCGACTGCGAGTCCGGCGGCTTGCTGACGGTGGCGCTGGGCAGCTCCAAGTAGGCTTGGCGCAAAGGCAAATTGTAGTTGTAAATGGACTGTAGGCGGGCCTCCGCCTGGTGCTGTGTCGTCGGCGGAGCGGCGGCCGTCTGGTAGAAGATCGTTCCCGTGCCCGGATACTGAGCAGTGGTCTCTGCAAAGAGGCAAAGAGGGGAAAGGAAGACGGGTTTATTAGAGACTAGTGGCTTCGATATTTCGCGGCGAAGGATCTCTCGAACTTGGTATGGTGAGTGAGGTGCTTACTGTTCCATGATAATCTAGCATAGTCCGCGGCACGACGGTAGTCATCGTGTTCTGCGAATCGATCGTAAACAAATAACGAAATGAACATATAAGTTGTGTGCCTGTGTTGTTAGCGGTTAGTGTGCGTAGTCAAATGAGTTTCTCTTCGGGCGGGACGGCGGGACGGACGGGGGTTAGCGGGTGTTGTTAATCAACTACAGTGAAAGCTCCGCAGAGCAGATGATCGCAAGGAGTTACGGTAGTCAGCCGATATTCCCCAACTCGAAGCAGGGGCAGCCCCCAAAGAACTTATTGAAGGCACTTCTTCGGCTTAATATTATATTTAAGATAACCCTCAACTTTCAACATAACCAATTAATCTTCTAGCTCTCTGCGATCTAAGTCATGATAGACTCATTAGCAATGAGAACGCGAGTTGAAAGTGGGTTTCGTTTAAAATTGGGATAAATGGATTTACTGCCTTCCTGTTCGAGTCAGAGAAGTTCGACGAAGAGTGTGAATGTTTTGTATGAGATAATAGTCTCGGTCTCTCTGCCTTTGGCAGCGTTCACTGTACAATGACCAATTGGCCAGCATGGCACGGTCAGGGCCTGGCTTACTCTGCTGGGCATAGTTGGCGGCGCTCTTGTAGTACGCCTGGTGCTGACTGGGCGGCGAGGGACTCCTTCCCCGCTTCGCTGGCTGGGTGCCGGGAGGGGGCTGAATACAGAAGAAGCATAAGTAGGAGCAGGAGAGTTAGCGAAGCTAGCGAATATTACCTTCTGCAGCAGCTGATGGTGCTGGAGGCGCAGGGGTGGCAGGAAGACCGGGCCGCTGGCCACGCTGGCGGCTGCCTGCTGCATGGCGAAGAGCTCGTTTTCCTTGGCCTGCTTCTTGCGCGTCTCGTCCTCGTTGAGCACCTTCTTCAGCTGCACGGTGAGCTGGTGCTTCTGGCTGTGCAGGTCGGCCAGCTGCTCATCCAGTCGTGTGATCTGACCGCGCGTTTCCTCCAGCGACTGGTTGTTCTGGCGTTCGACCTCCTCGCGCTCCCTTCGCAGCCGCTGTTCCTCGCACTGCGCCTCGTACTCCTCCTGGCGCCGCTGACGGTCTGCCACGATGAAGCCCTTCAGAGCTCCGCGGAGCTTCTCCGCCCGCTCGGCCTTCGCCGCCTGGGCGGCCGCATTGCTATTGTTCACCGCTGACGCTGGCGGCATCTTTGTGCTCTGCTTAGTTATCTTGCCAATTTTACAAGCCTTTCTGGACGCACCGGGCAAATCGCAAATTGTACGACCGAACCGAACCGAAAGGCTCCAAAGCGGAATAGTGTGGCTCTGGCAGCGGATGTGGGCTGTTCTGGAAATCGCCTGGAAAAGCAGTTTGCAGGCGGCGGTCTGCCGAATTCCGCGGATAGCCGTCTTCGCACTCTGTGGACCTGCAGCGCGTTGCGTTGCAGCTTGTTTTTTTTTAAATACAGCACAGTTTGTGGGATAAACAATTTGTTTTGTGTGGGATGTGCCAACCAGCGTTGCCACATCGTCTGCACACGCCTGCCAAAACTGGTTTGAAAATAGCTAGATTGGGAAATCGTGCATATACTGTATATGTAAGTAAATAGATGCAAAAATAAACTAATTTTAAGATTTTAAAGAAAACTAAAAGTTTACAATTTTTGATTATAAGGTCCCCTCACACACTAGGTGGAAAGAAAATAAAATTATTTATTTAAAATAATAATTAGAGTAAAATAATTAATTTTAATTTTGTTTGTATTCGTATGTTTCTTGGGTTCGATGCTACTACTCTTGCTTAGCTCTAAAAATTCAACCGCTGATTTAAATACAGAAAATATAGCACAAAATGGAGGCTACTTTTTATTTGAATTTTTAATTAATTTCTTGCTGATTATCGGGACTATCGAATGGCCGGTTATGGAAATTATACAACACTGATTTGCAGAGCTGACTCTTGACACCACTGTTTAGTACAGCAAAACAGTGTTGCCATTTTAGCCTTTTTCCAGACAGATTTGACGTGTATTTTCTTGTTTTGATCCATTCGGAAAATATATGAACACCTATTGCCCGGAAATTAGTACAACATATTTAATAAAATGTCTTTCCTGTTTTCTGTAATTTATTTTAGTCTCTGTTTTTTCTTCCATCTACCCTTTGCTGGCAACCCTGCAAAAATGCCTGTACTCAATGCATTACAAGTAAATAATTTTACAAAAATGTTGTTTAAAATTCATAGCTCAAAAGAAGCAGTTTCCATTGTAGGTTATGCAAAATATGTGGGTTTTCTCATCGGCCTACGGTTTTTAACGTCCATGGGGCAATTTAGGTGGGACAAATATTTATGGTGAAAGTTTAGGTATTTTTTCGGTTCTTGTGTTTTTAAATGTTTTGTTGATTTTCCCAATGATAAAGTTTCCACAACGTCTTGATGAGATATTACTTGGATATTAGCCGAATCATTTAAATTTGGAGGGATAACTGGAATTTTAGCGGGAAATCCCGACTGTTCGATATTTTTTAAGGGAAAAGTCAATTTTTCATCTGGCCACACTGTGCGAAATGTCCAGAAAGTAGCTAAGTTGGCAAATCTGCTGGAAAGGAAAAGCCGTGAAATGTGTTCAGCTCTTGCGTTTATCAACAATTAGCCATACAGCAGTGACGAGCGCCAATAAGTGATACAACGTGCCTACCACGCGATTAATAAATAAAAGAAAACCCGTAACTTGGTGAGACGAAGTGAAAAAAAAGAAGAAGCACCAACAGCGGCGGAATAATCAACAAAAGCGGCAAACATGGCGAGTGAGTAATAAATAACAGAAAAGGAAAACGAGAGCTAAAACTAAATAAAAGAATGGACCAATGCAGGGCATTTCTTCGTTTTTATGTGCGCTCGTTTAAAGCACACAGACATCAGACTCTGATTGCTTCCCTTTTTTGTTTGTTGCTCGCGGCGCGCAGTATAAACAAATGCAACTCATGCGTGTCATTGTGTGTGTGTCTATTTGTACCTGCCCAGAGTGCATGTGTACATATGTATGTGCGGGTGCAGTCAGTGCAGCATTTATGAGCTGCGAAGACTCGAAAATCGGTGCCAGGTGCTCGTAACTGGCGGCGGCATAATCCTCGGGGAAGGGGAGTTTTCCGGCCAGTACGATGCTCCCTGGAGCCATCCGAGAAAAATCAATATTACGCGCTTTTTTCGGATTAGACGAATGCACTGCATGGAAGTGGGAGTCCCAATGCACTTACTAAACTTATCGGACGGTCACTTTACCAATCAGAAGTCTCCTTTTATCCTTTAATGGCCCGGGCGCAAGCTCTTGCAATTCTGGCGGGAATTGAGTGTCCCTGGCGCTCCCTCACGGCAAGCGACGGACGTCAGATGGCGGGGGGCGGAGTGCGGTTGAGGCAGTGGCCACCACCTTTTAGCAGAAACCATCCACCCATGCCGCCCACTCCACCGCAGGGAGCACGAAGCAGCAGTGACGACGCATTAATAAATGAGAATATGCCTCCTGCGAGGTGCAAGGTTTACCGGCGTGTCTCAACACTCTGCCTCTGCCCTGCTCAGAGCAAGTCGCTGTATTCCCCGGGGGTGGCATTACAAACAAGCACGCGGAGAAGTGGGAAGAAGTCAGAGACTCGAATTCGGAATACCCTGAAAAAAGGGTTGGTCGATGCCATTGACAAGACAACAAGGTTTTTCAGTCAGTCTTCCAGTCTTTTGGCTTATATCAAGAAAGTTTAATTGAACTGGAACTTAAAAAGATTTTTAAATTGTGGATCCTGTACCATCCAGCACATGTCTCGAATTATTATTGCTTTAAATTGGATCCATATTGTACATTTATATATATGTATCTCTGATTTGTTGAGCTCCCCAAACAACTTATAAGCTATACGTTGAAGTAGTTAACCAAAAATATACGACAATTCTTATGGATATTGCAAAAACTAAAATAATCAACTTCTGAAATATGCTTATTATGTCACTATATTATTCCAATTCAATCTACAAATTATTCTGACTAAAGCCGTGCTCATCGGCATGTGTGTTTTGCTTTTGTAAGCCTCAGAATGCTGTGCTTGTAGGTTTTGTTTTTTTCCCCTTGAAGACGGCGGTTTCTCCCAAAAAAACTCCCGACTGACTAGCAACGATAAGCTCGTCTGTGCTATCTTGCTGGCGCCACTAACCTAAACATAACGAAAAAGGGATTTACAACATTATCAGTGTCAAATTGTACTTAATCTATATTTATACACAAGATTCATACATGTTTAATTATAGTAGTTACCCATAAAGATAACTAAATGTAAAAGATTCAAAAGGAGTCACTTTAATGAATCAACACACAAACAAACTTCTCACACAAGGTGGGTTGTTTATATATACCCTTTCTGGAGGGGGAAACCGTGCAGAACGACAACAAACAGCACTTGAACGTGCTAGAAATCCCGGGCCTTAGAAACTTCCCTTTTTACAGGGGCGGCAGTGCATCCCAATCCCCATACCATTCCATTTCCTCACTCCCCCACGGAACCCAGCAGCTGCGCCCAACGTAGCGAGACCCACCAGGCAATACAGAGCAAAAATAACCATATCAATTTCATATTCTATTGTAAGCTTAAATGTTTTTATCAGAGCTCAAACATTCACCTGAACCCGTGTGTTCTTTCGGTTCCGGACAGAAACCTTAAAGGGCCGTCATCCATTAATTGTAATCAGTTGCAATGTAATAGGTTTTCAATGCAGTTAAATGTAGACTCGATCGTTCGCTAGTACGTGGGCTGCTACATATATTTCTGGCCTAATAATGAAAATACGAATATTTATTAAGGAAAATAGTTTTATTGTTTTTCAAAATATTCTCCATCAAGATTTACACACTTTTGCATGCGCTCAAACCAATTTTCGAAGCACTTTTTCCACTCTGATTGACACACCTCAAAAACATGGTTTTTGAATGCTTCAACAGCATCTTCTGGCGACGAAAATCGTTGACCACGCATTTTCTTCTTGATGTGAGGGAATAAAAAGAAGTCATTTGGTGCCAAGTCAGGACTGTACGGCGGATGACCCATCAATTCGACGTTTTGGCCAGTCAAAAAGGCGCTGGTTTGAGCCGATGTGTGAGAGCTCGCATTGTCATGGTGCACAATGATTCGTCTTCCCTTGTTCGTTTTTCGAATTTCACCGAAGACTTCAGGCAAACAAATGGTGGTGTACCAATCAGAATTGACCGTCCTACGTTGCTCAAGAG
>VNJW01004169.1:0-28948 GCA_008042615.1 Drosophila auraria | reverse complement strand
ACGGACAGACAGACGGACAGACAGACGGACAGACAGACAGACGGACATGGCTAGATCGACTCGGCTGATGATGCTGATCAAGAATATATATACTTTATGGGGTCTGAGATGCCTCCTTCACTGCGTTGCAAATATCATGGCAAAATTATAATACCCTCTGCAAGGGTATAAAAACTACAGACCTCAAAATGAAGAGTATTAATTAGAATGAAATAGATCCCTCTATAGAGGAAGTTAAGCTAAGAAAATATTAAAAAATTATCTACAAAAAATAAAAAGAAGGTCTAAAATAATGTTTATTTAATAAATTTTATGATATTTATATAATTAAAGACTGAGCAAGATTTCAATTAACTTTACAATCAAATTAAAGAAACTTTTTAAATTGTATATAATTTTATACGAATATTTTCAGGCAAACCATCAAAGCCCCTAATAAACATATGTTAAAAGAATTTCATTGACTTCCTCACTAACTAATTAAAACAGAAAGACTGTCTTAATTAATGTTTATTTAATGAATTTTAAGATATTCATATATCTGCAGCCTCATTCCCAACAAATTTACAGGTAATAATGTAAGATATTCCCATTTTACAAATATTAATTAAGTACTTAAACACCAACCCTCAAAGCAGTTACTAAACATGAGTTTCTAACCAATAAAATATTTAAAAATAAGCAAATCAAACAGAAAGACTGCCCTATTAAATGTTTATTTAATAAATTTTAAGATATTCATATATCTGAATTTGATTCTCAAAAATATAACGACTTAAGAAAGATTTTCCCATTCTATAATATAATATTAAAATATTCCAACACAAACCCTCAAAGCAGTTAATAAACATGACTTCCTAACTAATAAAATATTTAAAAATAAGCAAATTAAACAGAAAGACTGCTTTAATTCATATTTATTTAATACATTTTAAAATATTAATAAATTTGAAGCCTCAAGTTTACAAGCAATTAAAGAAGATTTAACCATTTTATAATATAAAATTTAAGTATTCCAACCCAAACCCTCAAAGTAGTTAATAAACTTAACTTACTAAACAACAAAATATTTCTAAACATGCCTGAATATTGGCTGGAATTTTTATTTAAAAGAAAAAATATAAAATTCAATAACAGTCCAATTCCTATCAGGAATTCGTGGCTATAACCCGCGCCCACAATGGACTTCAAACATTATATTTTTTTTAGTGGCTCGCATAAAAGTATTTCATTGAGCGAACACAACCCAATTGCGATTACAGCCGCTCCAGATTCATGGCGCGAGTACAGGGTAGCAATTTAAAATCGTATATGGGGCAACATATGAGCAGCGTGTGATTGACATGAAAAAGCCAGCCCCAGGCCCCATGCCCCGCGGAGCCGTGCGGAGGAGCATAATGGATGCACATCTGGCGCACTTGCAGCATGACATCATTTTCAACGGCTTGACATCACACATACAAATGTATGGAAAAAGATGCAGAAATCTGCACTGGCACATGGCGAGCATGGAGAACATGGAACTGCGGAACACCCACGCACTCGGTCGGGAGTCGTAAATTAGCGAAAATAATCGCCGTTTGGGCCTGTTAAGTGCACGGTTACGGCATCGTTGCTTATAATTGTTTGGACACAAGCCTGACAGATGATAACTAATTGCCGTGCACTCAAATTAACATTGAAATTGATGGACAGCGAGCTGTCATAGCTTCTGGGCTCTTGTCTGTGATCGTCAGTGATTGTCAATAGATTGGCGATAAGGAAGCGCCAAATGATTGAATTGACCCGATTGACAGCGAGCACCTGCGCAGGGAAACTTAACTGTGATTTTGAAATATTTATTTGTTTCTAAATAATAATAATAAAGAAATCATAAGGATACTGTATGGATGACAGCCATTGCTGATGGCTTTTCTAAAAAAATATAGTCCTGGTTTTTATTACAGAACCCTAGATAATAAATAGGGAATATTGTCGGAAAGGATCTATAAAATGTAATTCTAATAGAACCCTAGAAAGGATTTTTAACATTGAATTCTCTGTTTAATATTACAGATCCTTTCCGACAATATTCTTTATTAGTTCTCTAAGGTTCTATAATACAAAACTGCATGGCACTAGTCCTTAAACTAATAAAATGAAAAAAACGGGATATTGTAGAAAAGGATCAATGTTTACATTGGTAGAAAAGAATCTATAAAATATTGCTTAAACTTCTGTTAAGAAGAAAATGAATAAAGATTAAACTCGCTTATTTTTATAAAGTTTCTTCATAAAGAATTTATTTTTAAGCACAGTTTTCTTCATAATATTAATGCCTTCAGAGGAACCTTAAAAAATCTTTTTAAAATTTTAAGAAATTTATTTCTTCTGCTTATTTTTGATTAAGAAAAGAATATTAAAAATAATATTTACAAGAAAAGGCGATCTACCTCCCGCTACGCTTGTCCTTTGTTTTTGACAATATCTATGTAAGTTTTTAATATATTCTTAGGTTAAATTGTATCTAAAAAGCTTTTTCTATGAAAAAATATATAAAAATCTAATAAATTACTTATAAAGCGTTCTATAAAACATGTATTTAGATATCATATTTAATCAACAAAACCTCTTTTCCTAAATCCTTAAATTCGCGAAACTAAAACAAAGAAAACCAAAGCCTTTAAAGTTCCCCCCTTAAATTAGCCAACCAATCAAACCCTGTCCAGTTATAGATAGCTTCCAAATCAAACATCTTCCACTTATATATCGCTTTCTAATCATTAACCCATTGGTTAACTTTCTCAAATAGTTCGCCAAATAATTAAGGCAATCAAGAAGACGCACTCGACTCGATTCTGCGAAATTCTCGAAAGTTAACCGAGCTGCCTGGACCTGGACTCGGACAATTTAAGTCAGTTTATTTTTAGATGTGACGCCCGATGTTTGCTGTTTGAAATGGAATGAATCTCAGCGGTCGCGCATATATTATATATAGTGTCTAAATATATATAGTATGAACAGGCAGCGGCTCTAATGAAAATGAATATGAATATCAATTCCAAAAGCCAAGCCGGAGCTGATAACAAGGCAAAGGAGAACAACGAGCTGCAGTTATGTGAGACAGATGACTGATAACCCAATTTCATGAGTTCCTTCGGCAGCAGCAGCAGCACTCTGCCTCATAAATAATCGTTTCAATTTACAAAATTCATTACAGAGGCAGCGCTACTAAGTGGCCCCTCGTCCATATCACTCATACGACATGTTGTCCGTATCTCACACACACTCCCAGACTCGCGACGTCTTCGCATAATTTCCGCATTCAGTTGCAGATAAATAAATAATTGAGTCAAATTGAAATGCAACTCGCCAAACAATTCTACTCAAGCACGCAAATAAACTTCCACCAGAGGAGTGCCAACAATATGAGATGATGATCATTGTGCTCTTGTTGCTCTCGCTGTTCCTGGGCGGTCTGAATCCCCAATAATACTCTGGATACTCAACACTGAACACTGGAATCGCCCCAAAGTTGGCCCCGCTCTGTCTGGCCCCACCGAATGGTCAGTGATTTATGCCAGCGGTTCGGGTCAGTTCAGATCAGTCCCAGGATCGCGCACACATAAACAGCAAGCTAAGGCACTCGAGGGAAATGCGAAATGAACACTGGAAAAATAATAAGAAACCTACTTCTTCTGATAATTTGGAACTATTTTTGGCAACATATTATAAATATTTCAAAAAAACTTCCTATTATTAGAGATTTTGCTGTTTGGCGACCTTTTAACCTAAAATTATTAAATTCAAATTAATTTCTGGACTTCGGCTCTGTAAATTTTGCAAAAATATATATATTTATATATATATACAAATTTAATGTCAAAAAATCCAAAAACAGTACAAAAATAGTACGATTATAGTATATTTTTCACGAATTAAGACAGTTTTGGGTAAATTTCTCAATATATTTTGAAAGAATAATACAAGTTAGATCCAGGTTTTTCAGGTAGAGTAAGAAAGCTTAAAAATAAAACCTAGTAGTAGGCTCTAAGTAAATCGGTGTCCAGTTGGAAAAAAGGTTTTTTAACTTCTGACTAACATTATAGCCATTATTTAAGGTTTAATCCATATATATATATATAAAAATTTAATTTCAGAGAATATCTAAGAGAAGGTTAGTTCTAAGAAAATGGTAAAATACAAAATGTATTGCTTAAAATAATATATATATATTTTTTTTAAGAATATCACTTCTTCTTTCTCCCAGTGCCCTAGAGAAGTTCCTAAGCAGAAGCCGTGGCCGCAGTTAGCAGCGGCAACAACAACAAACATTAAAACTCGCTCGTTTTAATTCCAATTTGAAATGTTGCAGAACGTCAAAAGATTGCCGCAGATTCTCTCCCACTCTCCCCAACTCTCTCTTTAAGAGAACCCTTCACCGATCACTTGAGCTGCTAATTGTCGGCATCGAACAGAACTCACTTGCCCACTCACACTCCCATACAATAGCACACTTGCTGCTCCACAGACAATAACGGCATTTCCATATATAGACAGCAAGTGCATGGGGGGCGGCCAGGAGGAGCAATGGAGAGGGGTACATATGTATATGGGGTGAGGGCGAACGAACACAGCCGCTGATAAAGACCATTTATCAAAATTCATTCATAGAATGGACCAGACCAGACCGTCGTCTCAGTTGCAGTTGTTCCAGGCGAGAGAAATGAATCTCGCAGACTCTCACTACACTTGCAATGGAAGAGAGTCGACTTCCATGGAAGCTGCTCTTAAATGGGGCCTCTCTCTCTTTCGTGGAACGGAAAAGGAAATCATTAAGCTGGATGGATAGATGGATCACTGCTTGCAAAACGCATTGCGTGAGTAGTTTGACAAGCACTGTTGGAAATCAGTTAACTGCTTGGAAAAAAAAGGTAAATACCGAAGTCTAAATACCCTATGAATTTTGTTTAACTTGATTTTATTATAATGAATGATTCTAAAAAATTTAATAAAATTTGTTGACTATAGGAGTACAACTAGAAAATATTTATGCGTAATTAGTAATTACTAATCTTGACTATAATATATGCTTTTTATGATGATTGCATGCTAGTATGTCGCAAAAGGAAATAGTATTGATATTAGCGTTCTTTATGTATTATTTTACTTCCTATTATTAATAAGCTAAAAAGTATAAGTATAATTTTAAGAAATATATTGCATGGCTTGCAATATTATTTGACTCATTGGCTTATCTCAAATAATTGCATTAACAAATGTAATTCCCCTTATACCTCTGATTAAGTATATATGTAAAATAATACTATAATTCATTGAAATTATAGAAATATAATATAATAAATTGTCTGAAAAATTGCAAGCACTAAAATGAAACCAGAATTAGATCCTGCAAATGTGTGACTCACAGAAACGAAAGACAAACTTCTGGTAATAATTCTGCCATATTTTACCTCTGACATAATTGTTATAATATATTTTATAAGTATAATTAGAACATTCTCTTTTTTAAGTCATATATTTATCACAGATCAAAAATAAATATAAAGTTCTTTTCATAAAGAATTAGGTTTTGTGTAGGGATTTGTGGTAACTTTTGACACACAAAACATTAAAAAATCCTTTTTTCTTCGAGTTTTTTACCTAAATAAATTGGGTATATATTTTGTGAACCATATTTATACTCTATTAGCCTTTTAAAATATCCCCTAAACCCCTTTTTAGTTAGAGTAACTCGAACAACAGTAGCAATTGAAATCAAGTTTGTAGAGCCCTGCGGTTTCTGCGGATCTGCCAGCACCTAGCTCCCAGCTCCCAGCTCCCATCTTCCAACTCCCAGTTCCCCAGTTCAACCCACAAAAAACCACCAGAAGTGGGAGCTCTCACTCCGAGTGGAGTTGGAAGTCGGCGTTGGGGAACACAGCCCTGGCATTGACCACGTAACCGAGTGCGAAAAGACTGATGGGTCGAATTACCAAAGTTGTCAAACGAGCTCTGACGATTTATGATGCCAAACACGTGAGCGAAAATCCAGTGCTAAATGCGCGACACAGAAAAATTGTGAAAATTGTGGAAATCTCTAACCATTCGGGCCGTTCCGATGCGATCCGT
Organism: Drosophila auraria; assembly: GCA_008042615.1. NCBI lineage: Eukaryota > Metazoa > Arthropoda > Insecta > Diptera > Drosophilidae > Drosophila > Drosophila auraria. The sequence goes on along the minus strand of VNJW01004169.1, from coordinate 22,837 downwards.
AGAGGCAGCGACTTGGGCAAAAGTCAGGCCATGCCGAGATAGCCCCTGGCGACACTTGCGCCTCGCTGCGGTTCAGCTCTATTTTCTGAATTCTGAATTCGAATTAAATCTAAATCTAGTTGAATTCATGTCGCAATCAGCGGAACATGCTATCAATGGCGTCAATGCCGCCAACATAGCAATAGCAATAGCAAATAGGTCTAATTAAATGTGTGGATCATCGGCGGGGAGCAGCAGCCGCACGGAGCCTGATAAGCGAGGCGAATGCCATCAAAAGTAGGCGCCGCCACCGCCGCCGCTGGCATGTGCTCCATTTTCCATCATCATCTTAGCTTACGAAATCGTTTCGAGCCAAAAACATCATCATAAAGTCCGAAAAAAGCGGAAGGGATTTAGTTTGTTATTAATAAGCTAATAATTGGGGTATTTTTGAGTTTTTGACTACTTTTTGGTTTGAAATTTGGTCTAAATTTGTTTGTGGCAAAAACTGTTGCATAGTTTTTTGGGTTTGGTCTAAGGCAGAGTTTGTTTAATAACAAAAGGTTTTGTATTTATTATAAATATTTGTAAAAAAATATTAAATGTCTAGCAAACTTAATTTAATTTATTTTTCAGCACGTTGTCTGAAGGTTTCTTGGGCTAGAGTGTGTTTTTCTAAAAGAGAGTTGCTTTCTTCGATTTTAAGTCCACAAATGAAAGTCATAAAGTCATGAACAGCTTTTTTTGTTATTACCAAAGCTTTCTTGTTTGTTAAAATTTTTATTCATTTATCATTAGTATTTATTTAATTATTTTAGGTATTTTAAATATTTCTTTCTTTTTAAATCTTTCCCAATAAAGTATTTAAACTCTCTAACTTTACTTAGGAACTTAAAAGAAGTCTGCTTTAACTCTTCCTGAAATGAGCACTTTTGAGCCACACTTTCTTGCCCGAAAAACCGCCTTTTAACAATGATGAGAAACAAATGTTAATCAAATAATTAAATTAATTATCAAATAAAATTTTAATTGCCAACCGGAAACGTTCAATGGCAAATCTTTCAATAGCTAAACCAAGTCCTCTTTGATTACGGGGTTATCACGGCTACGGTTATCGCTAATAGCCTTTCACCTACTGAAAAAAGCTAAAGTTGCCAAAATAATTTTATGACATAATCCGTCCGTGAAACGTCGCTGGACTCCATTGAACTCGCCCCGGTCCCGGAACGGAATAAAGAACTCAGGGACGGACACTAGGGGTCTCGAGACCCCTCTGGATTATCTCCCGCGAAAGGCAAAAGAGTTGCAACTATGCCGGAAGCTGAGGCTTTCAAAGAAAGAGTGCAATATTATTCAAGAATAACAATAACACTTGCTGCTGCTGCAGATGATGATTAAGAGCTGAGCTTGGCTGCTGACCTAATTTTAGTTGTTTATACTTGATAAAGTTTTTTTTTGGTGAAAGATGGTTTAAGAAGCATTGGAGAGGTAGATATTTTTTGTATGTTTTTTTTTGAGTGCTTGCCTTGAGAAAATTAAATATTGTAGAGAAAACCATATTTAAAATATGATTTTATATAAATTTGTACTTTTACAGTTTTAGCAGCACTTGCAAGAATTTCCAAAGTTTACAGTTTTAAAAGCACTTTAAAAATCACATCTTAGAATTTTTCGAAAAAGAAATTAATATTCAATAAATTCTCTTAGCCAAGGAACACTACTAATTTTTTAATGTAAATTTTTAAGGGTTAAATCTTTTGATATCTTTCAATTTAACCTTTCTTATTAGCACTTACCTTTGCCCCTTCAGCAAAGGACACAACGCCCGCCAGCAGATAAACGGCGCCCAGCAGACCCGAGAGATGCCGTAGATCTCTGGGTAACATCTTCCGTTGGCTCCTTTAGTCCTGCGAACGAACTATTTTTTGGCAGTTCCGTATTTCTCTCTCTCTCTATCGCTCGTTCTCTCTGTCAACACACACACGAAACTGCGAACGAAATAAGGTTTAGGTTAAAACATTTTGTATATAATTTTTAGCATTAATTTTTATAGATTTTAAATCGAGTTAAAAAACCGAAACTAACAGAAAACGCTGATTTGCTGCTGCTGCGATCGTCGGGCACAGCACTCTCCCCACATGTGGAGATCGTCAAGCGTTCGAAGTGTTACTAAACACGAGCCCCACAAGAAATTCCAATTCGTGGCCCGCTCGCTCGGCCAGCGCTCGGCAGCCGATCGTCGTTCGGCTCACTAATATAAGTGCAGAGCGAGGCTGTCATGGTGTGAGTGCCACAGAGGCAGAGGCAGATGTAGTGGTGTGCTGGGCCCAGGCCAGGGACAGGCCCGGATGGGCTGGTGGCTGGTGGCTGGTGGATGTGAATGTGGCTGTGCCTGTGCCTGTGAATTTAGCACTTTGCCGCCTTGAAACGAGGAAATGAGCTAACCAAATCACAAAGCTGACCCAATCCCCAAGTTACTTGTTCTTCCAAGATTCCTATTTCCCATTTGGGTTCCGTTTCGAGCATTTTTGGATGGGGTATGTTGTGTGTTGGAGGAGGTATGTGTCTTTGAGGTAAAGGAAATAAGAAATAAATAGATCTTAAGCAAGTTTGTGCCTAAAAACTTTTCTAAGTTTATTTAAGGTCAAAGTTCTATTAGAAAATTACACTTAAAACTTCTTGAATAATTGATATAATCCTAAATAACACAGATGTGTGACATTTATCTACCATCCACACCTCGGAATAAATTGCAAAAGAAAATCAGTAATTTATGTAATGTTTAAAATACTCTTTTGGCACCAAGGAAAAATATAAAAATAAAACTTCAATCGAATTTCTAACAATTTTAATTTAATTTCCCATTGCGGCTCTGAATTCTGGAAGGAATTTTTCTACATCTCTAGATAAATTACCTTAAAAAAGCTAATTTCATAATAATTTTAAGACTAATATAAATTTTTATGCATATATTTTGTTTCCTAACTTCCAAGGCAACCATTTTGGGTAAAATATATGATAAGTCAATTTTCCGTAAATATTTCCTATATCTTCAGTTATAAATTTACCCATAAGCCTTTGAAAATAATATTTTTTTGAAGCTTTTTCATCATTTGTTTCATATTCTATAATTTATAAAATTAAACCCCCAGCCGGGTACATTCCTAGTCTCAATAACCCATTTTAGTAAGTAGCTAGCTTTAGGCTCCAATACACTTCGATGCGATGCTCGCTTGTTTGTCGCAACGACTCTCGTGATTAGGTTAAGGCTTTTTCATTTAGTATATGGCATATGTCGGGCTGATAAGACGGATATGGCTGCGTATTTCCTGTTAGAAAATCTCAGCATGTGAAGCCAAGCTCCGCTCAGCGTTTTCAATTAATTTCTACGCAGAATTACAAAAATAGAACCTTTCGAAATTCGAGCTACGTTTTAGGTTTTGGGGTCACACATCGTTTTGAAATGCCTCTTGACTACTACTGGGTTCCGTAATCAGGGCCTTTATTTTTTGGCTGGATGCCCTACTTGGGCAAGAGTTCTTTTGGGGCGTAGAGAATAGGGAAGTCGGATATGGCCCAATGGCCTCAATTGATCAGGCTGCTTAGGAAGCTGCGCAGATTAGGAAAAGGAAAATGGTTCAGCCTGGTAATCATAGGAAATATATTCCTCCTATTCTTAGTCTTTAATATAATTCAGGAAGAAACTAACAACCTTTTTAAAATTATAATTTAATTTTAATGATATTTTATAAGATTTTACTTGCTACTGGACAGGCTTTCAGTGTTAGTTTATAGAAGGTAATTCTTATTAAAACTAGGTAAGGTAACTAGGAAGGTAATTCTTATTAAAACTAATCAACAATGTACATTTTTTGGGCTTAAATTTAGGGTAGGTTAAAAACCTTTTTAGGTTTTAAAAATTTTATTTAGTTGTCTAATTAAAAGAACTATTTAGTTATAAAAGAATTTAACCCAAAAAAAATCTCTTAATGTTTTTAAATATATTTTCCACTCTGTTTTCTGCTTTGTTTTATGTTATAGGCTACGTATTCTTCAAAATTATTTTACATTAGTTTATCTTATTTTTTAAATTTTAAAAAGTGTTCGACTATTAAAAAACTTAACAGTTATTTCGCAAAAAGCATTGTCTACTTTTTAGGGTTGCTAACAGCTTGAACGAAGTAAGCAGTTCAGAAAGCAGCAGTAAGCTTACAGTTTAAACGCAATAAGCAGTGCAGTGTAAGCAGTTCATATTTCAAAAAGGAGTTGCCCTTAAAGCCTAAAGCTTAAAGAGTTCCTAGCTTTAGCTTAATATATTAATATAAGTTGAAATATTTAAAATTAAAGTTAATTAAAAAAGTAATGATGCAAATATATGTATTTCAAAGACTGCGACTAAAATAATTTTGATTAAAAACGCAAAATTGAAGTGCTTTAATTAGAACAAGCACCATTAAAACGGAGCCTGATGATAACCGAAGCCTTGGAATTTCTCAGACTAAGAGCCCAAAAAAAAAAGATCGAAAAAAAAGTCTCGTCGGAACCGCAGGGCGGGCGGTCGAAAAACGGAAGCCATGTGCCCGATCTCGGGGCGGGGGCTATCAGCAAATGGAGCTGGGAGCTGGAACTCAGTTGGAGCTTAGCTGGAAGCTGGAAGGTGCTGCCAGAGAGGGCGAGGGTGGGAGAGGAGCATATCAACTCGTGGGCAGCAGGGACTTACTTAGACTTATCGCCTTAAGTTTCATTCATTCCGCAGCGACTATGTTAGCTGCTTGGATTAGTGTTGTTGCTACATACTTGCTCGCTCGCTTGCTCGCTCGCCTCCAACTCAATCTCCATCCGTTCCACATGCCCTGTCTATCTGTGTGTGTTGTACCTCCCATCTCCTCACACACAGTCCACACGGACAGCGTACGTGAGCCAAAAACCCGAAGCTGGTTCGGCTGCGATCGGCAGCGTTCGGCTGGCACGACGACGGCGATTCGGGCCTCGGCGCTTGGCTTTTGGATCGCTTAAACTTATACTATAATTAGTCGTGTTCCGTCTCCCCGAGTAAGTAGTAGACTGGGCTGGGGATCGCATCCGATCTGGTCGCCATAGACTTGTTAGTGTTGTGTGTGCTGTTCGGAGTGCTCGGTTGTGTGTTCAGTACGCTCCCGTCGATCCGCCCAGTTAGATCGGTTTCCTGTAAGGAATTCACCTCTAAGAACTAACTGAAAAAGCTGAAAAATATTGCCAAAAATAAAGAAAACTCATCAGGAGTAACGGAAAGCAAAAATAAATAGAAATAAAGCCTAGAGACAGTTTTTCTGCAGCGAAATGTCGCTCGAAATCGTTGTGTGAGCTTCGTGTCCCGGTCCAGTGACTCTCAAACTGTAACGTGTGAAAATATGAAAAAAAGTTTAAGTGGGAAACCTGATCCCAAATAAAGCAAATAAATTATAAAATAAATGATTTCGAAAATTAAGAAACTGAATAACAATTTGGCATTTATTGCGGTTTTTCCCACCAATCTTGAACAATCGAAATTTCCCATAGAAATATATTGAACGAACTTCTGTTACTTTGTCCTTATATTTTTCTGCAACTGCTGCGAAATTAAAGTGCCAAAATTTTCTTCTGGCTCATCTTTCCAGGCCCAACGACGGCAACATAAAAATATATAAACTCGACGACGACAGAGCTAATAATTGTGCAGGCTTAAGTGCATCAGGGGCATCATGTTGCCCTTCTGGAAGCGGTAAGTAGTACCTTTATGAACTAAATAAAAAAAAAATAAATTAAATATAAATATAAATAGAAGAAAATATTATAGTTTTTGGTGAATAAGAAGTCTTTTCATTGACTTAATAATCTTTAAAAATTATTATATTTAAACAAAAAGAATATAAAATAGTTTTTGGAGGAACTTCAAGTCTGATAAAAGATATATTGGATTACAGATGAATCTTAAGCTTATTAAAATTAAGTATTTAAGGTAAATTAATAATAAAGATTTTTTGTTCTCTGAAATATTTATTTTTGTTATATTAATATTTTTTAGCTTAATAATTTTATTTGAAATATCTTCAAAAATCTTTTACCTGTTATAAAAAGATGAAAAAATATACACAAATTTATTTTTATGAAAAATCAATCATTTATTTATTTAAATATTTATATTTATTATAACTTGAATTAAAAAATCTTTAAAATTGTTTACCTGATGTAACAAAACCACAAAATTTAAACCAATTTATTTTATTAAAAATTAAGCAAATTTATAAACAAGTTATAATGATATTGAGAGAGAAAAAGCTTTTAAAAAAAGGATAATATTAAATTAGGCATTTAATTAATACAAGTAAACTTTAATACAAATATTCGTGCTTCTAATTTATTACCATTTTGCTTCAAATCTGCACAATTTGTATTATTTTTAGCTTCGGAAAATGTTTATTACAGATAATGTAAAAAAACACAAATTGTAATTAAAATACAAATTAAATTTTAATTTAAATTAAAATTACAACAATTTAACACACATAAAATACAAGAAAGTCAGTTTTTTTTTACTCACTCTCTGTAAATCTTTTATTTGAATTTCTTAACTTTTAATTCCAATTCGCCAAGATCGGCTCTCTCTCTCATCCTCTCTCTTTGAAAGACTTGGCTCTCTTAGTCGGCAAGGCAGCATTTCTCTCACACACACACAGACACTCGCGCACTGCTTGCTGGCTTAAGAGAGCCAAACCTAAGAGAGCGCTGATGTGAACCCATAAAGAACATGTCACTGATAAGACTCGCCTAGTCTTCTATATATACATATATAAAGCATATATCATGATCTCCTGATCTCCTGACAATCTCCCGTGCTTTCATTTATTCGCAGGCTGCTGTACGCCGCTGTGATCGCTGGAGCGTTAGTGGGTGCCGACGCTGTAAGAGATAAACCCACGTAGAAATCTCCAATCCGGAGCTAATCCTTCCTCTTCCCTTCCACAGCAATTCTGGAAGACCTCTGGCACGGCCGGATCGATTCAGGACTCGGTCAGGCACCACAATCGAAATGAACCCACCTTCCAAGTTGACGACAGCTACGACATCGTGGACTCGGCCACCATTCAGCGCGGCGGAGCTCTGCCCAAGAACTGTACCGCCGGCTACGCGGGCTGCGTGCCCAAGTGCATCGCGGAGAAGGGCAACCGAGGTCTGCCGGGTCCACTGGGACCCACGGGACCCAAGGGCGTGACCGGATACGCTGGCCTGGACGGACCGCCCGGCGACAAGGGCCAGAAGGGAGATCCCGGCCCATACGGACTGCGAGGCGACAAGGGCGAGCGCGGATCACGCGGCATTCCCGGCCAGCCCGGCGTGGCCGGCGTTCAGGGTTCTGCTGGTAATCCTGGCACGCCCGGCACACCCGGCAAGGATGGCTGCAACGGCGAGGACGGTCTGCCCGGCGTGATGGGACTCTCGGGAATGGCGGGACCACGCGGCTATGTCGGCGCCGCCGGCGCCAAGGGTGACAAGGGTGAGCCGGCCAAGGAGAACGGGGACTATGCCAAGGGCGAGAAGGGTGAGCCCGGCTTCACGGGCCAGTCCGGCTTCCCCGGACCCCAGGGCGGACCAGGTGAGAAGGGCGAGCGCGGCGACACGGGACCGTACGGAGCCAAGGGACCCCGAGGTGACCATGGTGCCAAGGGCGAGAAGGGAGCCTCCTGCGTGGGCACAATGATGCCCGGCGCCAAGGGAGACAAGGGCGAGAAGGGTGACCCGGCGGTGGGCAAGCCCGCCAACGGACTCCAGAGCGTGATGGGCGCCAAGGGCGAACCGGGACAGAAGGGTGATGTGGGTCCAAGTGGACGCAAGGGCGAGCCCGGACTGGCTGGCGACATGGGACTCGATGGACAGAAGGGCGAGAAGGGTCTGCCCGGCGGCCCTGGCGATCGTGTAAGTAAAGGGATTGGGTACCTTCAATTGAATCTCCATATGACGCACTTGCTCCTCATTTCAGGGTCGCCAAGGTAACTTCGGACCCCCAGGACCCTCCGGACAGAAGGGAGATCGCGGCGAGACGGGTTTGAATGGTCTGCCCGGCATTGCCGGCCAGAAGGGAGAGGCTGGACGTCCTGGAGCCAAGGGTCAACCTGGCTTGACCGGCACCCAAGGACCCCCCGGCGGCGGCAGTGGAATTCCCGGCTTGCCAGGCCCAGTGGGCCCCCGTGGCTACACTGGACCCCCCGGACCCCAGGGCTTGAATGGAGCTGATGGCCAGCCTGGTCCCCAGGGCTACACTGGACAGAAGGGCGGCACTGGCATGCCCGGTCGTCCTGGCGGCGAAGGACCCCCCGGACAGAAGGGCGAGAAGGGCATTGCAGGACGCGATGGCAGCCCAGGCCCCGTGGGGCCCATTGGACATCAAGGACCGCCAGGACCCGAGGGGCAGAAGGGCGACTCCGGTCTGCCCGGCTACGGCACTCAGGGCTCCAAGGGAGACGATGGCCTGCCTGGGTAAGTGAATCCTGCTCCTGCTCCTGATCTGTGAGTAACAACTTCTCCTTCTGTGATCCCCTAGATATCCTGGACAGAAGGGTGGCAAGGGAGAGCGCGGATTCAAGGGCAATGCCGGTGTTCCCGGCGACTCCAAGCTGGGTCGCCCCGGCACACCCGGCGTTGCTGGAGCCCCAGGACAGAAGGGAGATGCCGGACGTCCCGGCATTCCCGGCGCTAAGGGAGACATGGGCCTCAAGGGCGACATCGGCGGCAAGTGCTCATCCTGCCCGTCGGGCCAGAAGGGCGACAAGGGTAACCGCGGTCTGGACGGCATTCCCGGCAATCCTGGCGTGCGAGGACCTCCCGGCGAGCGCGGCTATCCCGGCGATCGAGGACACGACGGCATCAACGGCAAGACGGGTCTGCCCGGCGACCGAGGCATTGACGGACTGCCCGGAGCACCTGGAGCTGATGGTGCGCCCGGCAAGGATGCCATTGCGGATCTGTCCAAGGTGGAGTCCATCAAGGGTGACAAGGGTAACGCCGGTCTGCCCGGAGCGGCTGGCGTGAAGGGCGAACGCGGAGCGGACGGTGTGCCCGGCTTCCCGGGCAGCAAGGGCGAACTCGGTCTCAAGGGCGACAAGGGTCTGGCCGGCTTCCCCGGCGCTGATGGCAATCCCGGAACCCCCGGACGCGATGGCTTCAACGGAGCCCCCGGCCTGAGCATCAAGGGTGAGCCCGGTATTCGAGGCATGGACGGATTCAAGGGCGACAAGGGTACCTCCGGCTATGTGGGGCCCAAGGGTGAGCCCGGCACCTGCGAGGCCAGCGCCCTGACCGTGCCCGCCAAGGGCAACAAGGGAGATCGCGGCCAGACCGGCATGCCAGGACCCGACGGACCCATCGGCGAGAAGGGTTCGACTGGATATCGCGGCGAGAAGGGCGCCACCGGCCCCCAGGGTCCAGTGGGTCCCGTTGGGCCGCGCGGCTTGACTGGCATTCGCGGCGAGAAGGGCATCCAGGGACCCATCGGTGCCACCGGCAATCCCGGACGAGATGGACTTCGTGGCGTTCCCGGGCGCAATGGCGATCGCGGCCAGAAGGGAGAGCAGGGCATTTCGGTGGCTGGCCCACCTGGTCCCATGGGTCTCGATGGCTTGCAGGGCGAGAAGGGCATCCGTGGTCCGCCCGGATCCCAGGGCCTGCCCGGCGTTGACGGCAGCGTTGGATATCCCGGAGACAAGGGTGACGCCGGCTTCCCTGGCGTGTCTGGACGTCCTGGTGCGGTTGGTGAGAAGGGAGACCTGGGCCCGATTGGTCCGGCTGGTGTTCCTGGACCCCCTGGTATCCCCGGTATCGATGGAGTGCGTGGACGTGACGGCGCCAAGGGTGAGCCCGGCAATCCCGGCCTGGTCGGCATGCCCGGCAACAAGGGCGACCGCGGTGCTCCCGGCAATGATGGACCCAAGGGCTTCAACGGCATTGCTGGTGCTCCTGGCAAGCGTGGTCCTGCTGGAATTCCCGGAATCTCTGGTAGGTCTTTCTAGCTCTTATTTCTTCCAGATTAATCCTAATACCTCCTCCTTGATCCTCGCAGGTGCCAAGGGCGACAAGGGCGCTCGTGGCTTGACTGGCAACGATGGACCCGTTGGCGGCCGTGGAGCTCCTGGACCTCCAGGCCTGATGGGCGTCAAGGGAGACCAGGGCATGATCGGTGCCCCCGGCGAGCGTGGCTTGGACGGTCTGAATGGCGAGAAGGGTAACCAGGGTCTGCCTGGCTTGGATGGAGCTCCGGGTCTGCCTGGTGACGCCTCCGAGAAGGGACAGAAGGGTGAGCCCGGCATCTCTGGACTGCGTGGCGATCCTGGCCTGACTGGCGAGCCTGGACTGCCAGGCGAGAAGGGTCTGCCCGGTCTGGCTGTGCACGGACGTCCGGGACCGCAGGGCGAGAAGGGTGACACCGGACGCAGCGGCATCGATGGACGCGACGGACTCAATGGCGAGAAGGGCGACCAGGGCGCTGTCGGCATGTGGGGCAAGCCCGGAGAGAAGGGATCTGTGGGTCCGCCTGGCATTCCCGGCGCTCCCGGCATCGATGGCCAGCCTGGCCTCCAAGGTGCTCCCGGTCCCGTTGGCTATCCCGGCGCTCAAGGACTCAAGGGCAACGCTGGACTTCCCGGCTTGGATGGACTTAAGGGCGAAATTGGACCCGTTGGACCCCAGGGCTATACCGGAGCTCCAGGCATCAAGGGCGAGCGCGGACTTCGTGGCCAGCCCGGTCTGCCGGCCGTCATCGATGTGGCTTTGCTTCGTGGCGACAAGGGATCCCAGGGAGAGCGCGGCTTCACCGGCGAGAAGGGCGAACAGGGCGAGCGAGGCGAACAGGGTCTGGTCGGCTATGTCGGAGCCAAGGGTGACCACGGTCTGGAGGGACCTCGTGGCTTGGACGGCTTGAACGGATCTCCTGGCCCGAAGGGAGACATGGGACCACAGGGCGAGCCCGGCTATCCGGGTCTGACAGTCAAGGGCGAGAAGGGTCTGCCCGGTCGCTATGGCAAGCACGGACGTGAAGGTAAGGCTCCTCCTCATCCTGGTGTTCTCCAAAACCTCTCACTTTCTCTCTCTTCCAGGTCTGACTGGACCTCCTGGCCTGAAGGGTGATCGCGGCCTGCCCGGTCTGCCCGGAGAGCCTGGCCTGGTGGGTCTGCCTGGAGCCATTGGCCCCGCCGGCACCAAGGGCGAGCGCGGTCTGAGCGGCAGCCCAGGACAACCAGGTAATGATGGATTCCCCGGCGCCCAGGGAGCCAAGGGAGACACCGGACTGCCTGGCATCAAGGGCGAGCGTGGTCTGCCCGGCTTCGAGGGACAGAAGGGAGACAAGGGCGACCAGGGACACCAGGGACCGCCTGGTTTGGCCGGTCTGCCAGGAGCCAAGGGCGATACTGGCTACCCCGGATTGGACGGAACCGAAGGACCTGCCGGAGCGCCAGGTGAGCGCGGCTTTACCGGACCCAAGGGACGTGACGGACGCGATGGAACCCCCGGCTTGCCTGGACAGAAAGGAGAGCCAGGAGTGCGACCGCCTCCAGGACCTAAGGGAGAGCCTGGCCAGCCCGGACGCGATGGACAGAAGGGTGAGGTTGGACCTCCGGGAGCCCGGGGATTGACCGGCATTCAGGGTGAGCGCGGCGAGAAGGGCGAGCGCGGTCTGATCGGCGAGAGCGGTCTGGTGGGACGTGTCGGACCCAAAGGAGATCGCGGAGAGCAGGGTCTGATTGGTCTCGAGGGCGCCATCGGTGCCCCCGGCCTGAAGGGCGAGCCCGGAGCACCGTGCACCGCTGCCCTGGACTACCTCACCGGCATCCTGGTGACGCGGCACAGCCAGAACGACCAGGTGCCCACCTGCTTCCCCGGCCAGACGCAACTCTGGACTGGCTACTCGCTGCTGTATGTGGATGGCAATGACTATGCCCACAACCAGGATCTGGGCTCGCCCGGCTCCTGTGTCCCTCGCTTCTCCACGCTGCCCGTGCTGGCGTGCGGCCAGAACAACATCTGCAACTATGCGTCGCGCAACGACAGGACCTTCTGGCTGTCCACCTCCGCACCCATCCCGATGATGCCGGTGGAGAACTACGAGATCAGCAAGTACATCTCGCGCTGCGTCGTCTGCGAGGCCCCGGCCAATGTGATTGCCATGCACAGCCAGTCGCTGGAGATTCCCAACTGTCCCAATGGATGGGAGGGTCTGTGGATCGGCTACAGCTTCCTGATGGTGGGTGTTCCTTAAACTTAATCTTAGTATCTTTTATTAATTATTTATCCCTGTTCTTAGCACACGGCTGTGGGCAACGGAGGCGGCGGACAGGCGCTGCAATCGCCTGGCTCCTGCCTGGAGGACTTCCGCGCCACGCCCTTCATCGAGTGCAACGGCGCCAAGGGCACGTGCCACTTCTACGAGACCATGACCAGCTTCTGGATGGTCACGCTGGAGTCCGGCGACCAGTTCCAGAAGCCCGAGCAGCAGACAATCAAGGCCGGCAACCTGCTGTCGCGCGTCTCCAGGTGCCAGGTGTGCATGAAGAACTCCTCGTAGGCCACACCCCACTCACTGACGCCCAGCATAAGTTTAATTTCTAAATGTAAAGCCTTAAATTTACCAACGAACACACACACACAGACGAACCAACACTGCTACAAATTCCTTAAACTAACCAAAAAAGAAAGAAAGTAAGAAAGAACCGGGCGCCAAGGTCGAAGGTCAAAGTGCTAACGAAACGAACCTGGATGCTGCCGCGCCACAATGCCATTTTTGTATCTGCCAATTAATGTTCTAAACAATGTAAACTGCTTCTAAGTTACGTTACGTAAGTTAAGTAAATCAAACAAATAAATAAACTAGCCACGGTCGTATGTCCACAAATAATACAATAATAACAATACCCCAAGCTCCCCCAGCATGTTCCATTTATTGATCAGAGAAATATTTCTGAATGATGATGATAATAATATCTCAGCCCTGACATATAGACACTGCTACATTACACCAACAACCAACAACAAATTTTGTCGCTTATTGTTAACGTTTATGAAACAAACAAAAAATGGTAAAATAAAGAAAATTTATAAATACAACCAACAAAAGATGATATCGGGGCGAGAAGAAAAGCGAGATATACATCACTATATTGCTTTAAATGCCACCAACTCCAATCGAAAAACTTAAAGCTGGACTCCCTGTTAATCCTTTTTTCGGTTTGAATGACAGCTGATTTCAGAAAGCCAACTGAAGAAGGATTTTTCAAAAGAGTCAGAAATCAAAGCAACCCTGTATTTTTTGGCCAAATCAAGAATAAAATTCTTCATAACTAAGCCAAAACAGACTTCAATTCAATTCGGAAAGCGTTTCTATGTTAGTTTTCTGTTGGGTAATTAGTCTGCATATTGGGTTTTATTGGGTTTCAAGTAATTATCTAAGATTTTAATGCTGTGGGAAATATATAACATTTGCTAATCACTTGCTCTTTGGCCATGATATGCTCTCAGAAAGACCTCAAATATTGGTAATCTTTATATTATAATTCAGTTTAAAAAAGAAACTGTAATGTCAGTCTTGTAGGCGGAAAGTAGAAAACAATTGCATTCTTTTAGGAATTTTATAATTAATCTGCTCAAATCATTGTGCACCCCAAATGGTCAAACTAAAATTCGAATCTCTGAAAACAATGGTTTTTAAAAAGCTCAGCTTTATTACGCATAAAGCTTTCACGTTTTAAATACTAACTTCCTTAAATAACAAAATAATTCGAAAAAGCAATCGAACAGTTAAAAATGAATGGACAGAATCTGGCTAGTTCTTTAAATCTTTCAAATTTGGCGGCTACGGTTTGTTTTGGCTATTTTATAGCTGTTTCTGGTTGTTTTTTTTCTTACGTTTCCGGGTGAATGGCAACAGCTGATCGCTTGAGGTAAACAAAAGTATTACGTTTTATTTGGAGCTCCCGTGGATTGTGGACTTGGAGGGCAGCTGCTGAGCGGAAGATCAACCTCAGGCGCATTCATGTGCACCCTACATCCCGAGGAGGAGGCACACCTGGTGGCCATGGCCAGCGTAGGCCTAAGCACCACGGAATCGCCAAGTAGAGGCGACACGCCCCTTTCGCTCTTCGACGTCTGCTGGGACGACGTCCTCATCCCGCAGGTGGCCGTCTACCTGTCGCTCAAGGATCTCTTCAACCTGCGCTGCTGCTCGCGTACCGCCCATCGATTCGTGGAGGCGGCACTGGAGAAGCGTCAGGAGCTGCATCTCTCCGGGAACAATACAAGCAATATAGAGGAGGGTTTCCGGGTGCTGGCCCGCTCTTGCCACCGCCTGGAGGTACTCCACCTGGCCCGCTGCCACTGGCTGACGGACGAGCTGCTGCTCCCGCTGCTGGCCAATAACAAGAAGCGCCTGTGGGCCGTCAACCTGAACGAGTGCGTCAACATAACGGCCCTGTCGCTGCAGCCCATCATCGTGGAGTGCAAGGAGCTGCGCGTGCTGAAGCTGTCCAAGTGCCAGTGGCTGACCACCGGGGCCGTGGACGCCCTGACGCTGCACCAGAGCAAGCTGGTGGAGTTCGACATCTCGCACTGCGGCGCCATTGGCGAGCGCTGCCTGATCATCTTCTTCCGGAGACTGAACAAGCTCACCGTCCTGTCGCTGGCCAATACGCCCAGTGTCACCGACCAGGTGCTCATCCAGATTGGAAACTACTGCCGCGATCTGGAGCACATCAACCTGATTGGCTGTGCGGCCATCTCCGACTATGGAGTGCAGTAAGTAGTCCTCTGTGGTTCTTCTCTCCTCTTGCTGTAGTCCTTCGTTCGTGCTGTGACTGTGTGTCTGTGTGGTGTTTCTGGCGCAAACCTGGCCAATCTGCATCTGCATCTGGGTATTTTTTCAGCGCTCTGGCTCTGCAGTGTCCGCGCATCCGGACCCTGCTCATACGCCGCTGTCCGCGGATCACGGAACGCTCGTTGGCGCCGCTCCGACAGCGGTGCCTCTACATCGACCGGCCGCCACCACAGCAGCAGCAACAGGCGGGGCACATCCTGAACGACTTCTATCCAAGCGACTTCCTTGTTTACTAGCTCTAATCCACTTTCGCCCGCAGCGCCCTCACCCAGAGCTGTCCCCTGCTGCAGTCGCTTATGGTACAGCGCTGTCCGCTGGTCACGGAACGGGTCCTGGCCCCGCTCCGCGGACGTGTGCACATCGATCGGCCGGGTATGGGCTACAACCTGCCGGCCATGCAGCATCACCGCCTGTTCCTGCAGGTGTAACTACAAGAGATTAACCCTGGATAAGGACCAAAAAACAAACCGAGGAGGCTGTCCGAGGCTTGCTGTATATACATGAATCGGCATGGAACGCTTTAGTTTAACTTTAAGCTTAATCTTACACTCGTTGCTTACACTAATTTAGGCTGTACAATAAACGTATTCCTCCCGCCAAGAGCCCGAGCTTCTCGATTTGACTTACATTTTCCCATGGACTTTGATACGCATTCCTCCCATCATTGTGCCGGAATCAAGGGCGATGTGGTGGTAGTTGCTTGCTAGCTTCAGGTGCTCGTTCAGGTTCTGTAGGTGTAAAAACTTTTAAGTATTATTCGTATTATTAATTTTATAATTTCTTTTTCTACATTAAGAGATGGTTTAACGCAAATTTTGTACATTTCTAAACATAACAATATTAACTTCAATTTTACAAAAGGCACGATCAATACTAAACGAAAAACTTCGATTTTACAGAATACGAATCAAAACAATTCAAGTTCAAACGTTAAAACTCAAAAATTCAACTTAGAAATTACAGTATGCATACTTAAATCATCCTTTAAAGGAATGACTAGCTGTCCGACCCATCCTAGGTGGATGCGGCCACCACCTGGGTGCCGAAACATTCGTAATTGGGCTCAACATAATATAACTTCAAACGTTAAAACGCAAAAACAGGAATTGGTAATTTAATTTTTTTCGCGGCCAAGCTTAATGTCGATAGGTCGTAATTATCGATAGGTAGCGCCAGTGTTGACACCATTACCTTGATTTTACTCAGTGTTGCCAACTTTTTTCCTTGAAAAAAAAAACTTTTTTTGACGGGAAGAACGATTAAAAATAGACAAAAAAAATTGTGGAAATAAGCCAGTTTTTATTGAGCCGAGAAGGAAAACTTAATCGTAGGTTTGTTATTGTTATATTAACGATGTAACGATTCCTTGTAACGCTGTCTTAAGTTCTTGTATCGACCAAACAGTATCAGTAATAATTGTATCATTTTTTCGAGCATCGTGCATTTTAAGTGTGGTAAATGCAACTTTTTGAAAGTTCATAAACGTCAAAGGCAACATACATATTCAAATAATTGCTTAATAAAATATATATTTCAGTAAATTATTTAAAAAGTACTATAAAAAAAGCTTGCATAGTAACTGTTGCAAATTCTGTATTTTCCTGTTGCGCAATCGAGATACACAAAAATGGAAACAAAACAAAATACAATTTTTATTATTGAAATAATTTGTTTAATTCACTAATAACTTATACATTATTTATATGTACAAATTAAAACAAGAACGCAACAAAAGAAACTACAAGTTAAACTTTTCTTTGAAATTAAATTTCTCATTAATTATATTGTTATATATTATTTAACAAGTACTACAAAATGAAGCTGTGTATAATTTTAGCTAATGAAAATTTTGCATTTTCAACTTTCAGAAACGACAAATGCAACTTTTATAATTGAAATAATTGTTAATTAGTTATATTATTTTCCAAGTTCTACAAAATAAAGTACAACATAAAATTGTTTTTATAAATTCAATGATTTTTATCTATTGAAATTCTGCATTTCACTAATGCGCAATCGCGCAATCCATGTCTGTCACAAAACAGAACATAAATCATTTTTCATATTGATAATTTGTTTAAAAATCAAAGTTTTTTTTTTTACTTTTAATGCATTTTAACTTTTGTCAATTCTGCATTTTTCAGTTGCGAAATTCTGATTTTTCGGTTGCGCAATACGCAAGCAAATGTACAAATCGATACACAAATTGATCGTATAAAAACCCATCACCAACCAGAAGTGAATTTCCGGTCAATTCAGTTAGAACGTTGAGACGCAAAAAAAAGAAATGTATATGAGTATAACTATGCCTGGCGCATCCATTTCTATATGGATGAGTGGAAGCACCACTCCAGGCATGTCTTTTCAGGCTCCGGCCTTTAGTTTTCAGGCCAGTGGAGCTCCGGGCTTCTCTTCTCAGACCAGAGGAGCTCCGGCCTTCTCTTTTCAGGCCAGCAGAGCTCCGGCCTTCACTTTTCCGGCCAGCGAACCTCCAGCCAGAGCTTTTTCGACCAGCGGAACTCCGGCTAATGCTTCTCCGGTCAGCGGAACTCGGGCTAATGCTTCTGCTGGAATGGAACGGGAGCTGCTGGACTTAACCATGCAAAAACACCAGGAGGTACACCGCGGTAAGTGGAGTAGAAAAATACCCAATCAGGAACAATTTTGTGAAACTGTTATTTTTTTTTACTTAAACAATCCAATTATGATTGATCATTTGGTCGCAACTGAAAGGTTTCATTGACCATTAGTATCTGCATTGGAAACTACGAAGTTTGAGAGCAAGTTTCCACGTGCTCAAGATGTTTTTGTCGTTTCGTATTGTTAAAACCAGGGCTGCCAGGAATTTGCAAATATTTTTTACCAGGGCTGCATGCCATATAATTTCTTGGGCCGATATTGCAATGTCAAGTTAACTTTTGTCATTGAGGTAAACGTTTTTCGGAGTAATGTAGACACCTTAAAATCATGTTTTGTTAATCTGACTGACAACTCCTGCCTAGAGAAATAGCTCTAGTTAAAAAATGTGTCAGTCAGACAAGCGCAAACATGGTCAAATATGAACTAAATTACTCCGAACAAGAATTTATCTGAATGAAAAGATAACATGACACTGAAAAATCGGCCCTTAGCCTATTATATCAATACTAATTAAACAACAGATATGTGATGCCTTGAATTAATTTATTATTATTTTTTTAACGATCGCAGGACTTGCAGTGCCTGCTGCTCTTGCAGTGTCAACTGCTCCAGGTGGCCGTCCACCTGTCGCTCCAGGACTTATTCGACCTGCGGTGCTCCCAGTTCGAGAAAGAGGTACTCCACGTGGTCCACTGGCACTGACTGACGGACGAGCTGCTGCTCCCGCTTCTGGCCGAGAAAATATTCCGGGAGCTGGCCAGCCCTTGCCACCGTCTGGAGGTACTCCACGTGGCCCACTGTCACTGACTAACGGACGAGCTGCAGCTGCTCCCGCTGCTGGGCGAGAAAATATTCCGGGAGCTGGCCAGCCTTTGCCACCGTCTGGAGGTACTCCACGTGGCCCACTGGTACTGACTAACGGACGAGCTGCTGCTCCCGCAGCTGGCCGACAAAGGCCTTGTTGTCCTTGTCAACAAGCGCCAGTTTGCCGTCAAGCTGACCCATTGCGTCAACGTAATGGCCATGTCGCTGCATCCGATCGTCGTGGAGTGCAAGGAAATGCGCGTGCTCAAGCTAACCAAGTGGCAGTGGGTGGCCAGCGGGGCCGTGGATGCCCTTACGCTGCACCAGAGCAACCTTCTTTAATTCGTCGGCGGCAACAAGCAGCGACCTGTTGCTCATGCGCCCTTGGAACATGGCCCCTTTGATCGGCCGGGCTTGGCTACTACCTGCCACTATGCAGCATCACCGCCTGTTCCTGCAGGTGTAACCGAATAGAGATAAGCACTGGAGATGAATCAAAAATAACAACCAGGAGGCTGTCCAAGGCTTGCTGTAAATACATGCATCGGCACGGGACGCTTTAATTTAACTTTAAACTTAATCTAACACTCGTTGTTAGCACTAATTTAGGCTGTACAATAAATGTATTCCTCCCGTTAAGAGCTCGAGCTTCTCGATTTAACTTACTTTTTCCCATTAACTTTGATACGCTTTGCTCCCAGTATTGTGTCGGAATCAAGGGCGATTAAGAGATGTTTTAAACGCAAATTTTATACATTTCTTCACAGAACAAAAGCAACTTCAATAACAACTTCAATTTTAATAATAAACGAAAAACTTCGATTTTACAGAATACGAATCAAAACAATACAAGTTCAAACGTTAAAACTCAAAAATTCAACTTAGAATTTACAAAATGCATACTTAAATCATCCTTTAAAGGAATGACTGGCTGTCCGGCCCATCCTAATTGGATGCGGCCACCACCTGGGTGCCAAAACATTCGTAATTGGGCTCAACTTAATATAACTTCAAACGATAAAACCAGAGATAACTATAAGTTATATACATATATAAGTATATAAAATTATTCAGAGTTTAAGTTAAGAAATATACGCGTATATTATGTAAATGTTTAATTTATAAAAATATACACTTATATTTCTGAACTCTGAATAATTTTATATATGTACACTTATTATTAGACAATATTTAAAGTATACCACCTAGCTTTAAGTTCTCCATGATTAGAGCTCTCTCTCTCATTCTCTCTGTTACCTGACCTACGACAACTTTACGCGAGTGTGACGTCATACATTTTGCGAACCGTATTCAAATCGGAATTTCTCGGAAACATCTGAACGGATTTTGATCAAACATGCACCAAAATGCTTAGAATATCGATTTCGATAATGGGACATGCAAATGCTTAGCAATTGTTTAAAATGTCAATTGTATTTTATATTAGCGGGGGACTAATCGATACGGCGTGTGCGGCGCTTTTATCGATAGACAACCAGTGTCATTAATCTAGTCGGATTTGAGAAAAACTAGAATTTCTCAAAAACTGACGGAATAAGCACATTAAGCTTTAATTCGAAATTCATAAATAATTTTCCCTATCGGTGTGGATACCGTGCATGTTGATACATCCTCTGTGAGAGTTGAAAAAAAATTTTAAAAGTTAGCGTCGAAAATTTATCATAGGCAGCCACCGCGTGGCGCTAGTACGAAATTGGAACCAGTGCTAGCCAACCGGTTCCAGCTCCGCTGTTCGCGCCTTCCTTAACAGCAGTTTTCCAACCCCCACTGTAATGCAATTTTCTCAAAAACTGACGGAGCGTTGCTGATTAAATTTTCACCAAATATTCTTTATTCGATCCCCAATACGCCAATATACCGTGCATATTGGTACAACCTCTGAGAGTGGAGATATATGACTTTGTAATTTTGCTGCCTGTTTTTGTATGGGGGATTCCTATAGGTTGCTCCACTGCTGGGTAATTTTCTAAAAAACTGACGGAAGGAGGCCAATGAAATTTTGTGGGTTAGTACTTGAATAAAAGCCCCACAATCTGGTATACCGTGCATAATGGTACAACCTCTGTGAGGGGAGCAATTTGAGAAAAGGTTGGGACTCAATTTTTCCAATGGAGATTTTAGGTGCCTGCGGTTGTCAAAACTGCCCAAACCCAAAATAAAACGTTAGTAAATTCATTTCTTATCATGTAGGAACTTTATTTTGTTAGATTTAATGTTTTATTTACAAAATAATTCAAAAATAAAAACTCCCTCAGTGTTCCATTTCCCACCGTTCCGTTTCGACGCTAACTCACCGACGCTAATTTGACGGACATTAAATTGTAAACAAACACATCTGACAGTATGGCCGTTTCGTATGGATTTTCGGTGAACACCACAAAACCTGGTCACACTAGAAAGATGACGTCTGTAGCTAGAAAAGAGTTTAGCGCTATTAAGAACTAGGTCTAAGGCCTAGTACAATTAAAATCAAATAAAAAAAGAGAAAAGATTCTCGATAAATTACTGCTATTTACTACTAAGATTTCGTTTCGATTTTTCTAGTTCGTGATTTCGAATAGTCGATACTTGCCCTTTCTGAAAATCGAATACCGTACTCGATATTTGCGGCTCTTGAAATCGAGTAGTCGATAACAGTATATATACACGCATTAGACAGATCAAGAGAAAGGCTTTCCCTGTTTTTCTCGGCCAGCTGATGTTTTAGACGCCAGACAAGCTGGGGCTGTGCATAAGGAGAACGCCAACGCCAGAAGCCAAGGGACGAAAAACACATTAAATTTTAAACAAAAGCTGCACAACGCAATGTGTAGACACTAAAAAATACAAAATCAGCCAGTCTTCTCAAAGTGAACTGCTACTTGGAGGCGTCTCCCCGGCCCTAGGCCGAGTTGGAAAAGTGCATACAAAGTGAACATTGATTTTTAGCAAGTGTGCCCTCGAGTGCTACAACAACAACGACAGCAGCAGAAAACCAAAAGCAGCAAGATGGTTCAAAAGTTCCAATCGCCTGTGCGGGTTTACAAGTATCCCTTTGAGTTGGTTATGAAGGTGAGTATTATATTTGCATATGCGTAGGCGTGAGGCCCTTCACATACCCTTTCCCTGTGTTTATAAGTGCATTCATAACTTTTCAAGGGCGTGATAGTAGGTACCATTCCCTTAACTATTGGCTGTATAAATGTGCAGCTGTCGAGGTCCGTTCGCAAATTGTATTTATTTAGCCAGCATGTTTTACAAAAGTAGAAGCAAAAGATAAATAAAATTAACCTTGGGCAGCAAATTCCCCCTCTGGCACTTCCGTAGCTCTCTCTTTCTGTTGCGCTCGCAGTGAGAAAGAGAAACCAGAAGAGAGAACGTTTGTTTCTCTAACCAAAAATGAGTGACCCGCAGAGCGTATGTAATATCATGAATGGAAACAGCTCTCGCAGCATATGAGCGTTGATGAGAGATGAGCGGTTCAGTTTAATTTGCCTTTGCATTTCGAGACCCGTCTTGCTTAAATGATACAATAATGACAATTGTGACCGGAAATGAGCGATTGCGGCCCATTTGGACACTAACAGTAATCTCAGAGCGTCGCATAACAGCACCAGATATGAAATGTGTGATAGTATGTAAATACAAAGTACATATGTACATTTGAATATGTGGATATACAGTGATGGAAAAAATAATAGAAACAACCAACATGTTGGCGTTTGGAGCTTAATTACTAATTTTTCGTGAAACTTATGCGTAGGAATGGTAATACATATCATTTGTTATTCAAAATACTGTATTTAGGTTTTGATTTCATAAAAATATCTCGTAAGATAACGGTCTTACAGTCGATTTGTCCAGATACCAGGTATTTGACTTGGAAATAAAAATAGAAACACGCTACCTTTTTCCCCAAATAGTACCATAAATTTATGAAAATCTTTTTAAATATAATTTATTTGTATAGTTTAGGACATAACAAGTCGTGTATGATACAATTAAATTATATATATCCCTTAAATTTTTTTTTATTATTTTCTGATTGACTTAGCTGATTGTAATTTGAATGTTTTAGAAAAAAAATTAAAAATAATTTTGAAAATAAATAAAACTTGGGGTTAGAATGTTCCAAATAATAAGTTTATTAAAGTCAATAGTTATTTTTTATAATTTTTTGGACCAAGAATTAAAAAAGAATTTTTTTGTTTGAAATCATGTTGAAAATTTTATCATCCTCATCACTAATTTCTAAATAAACTTATATCCGTTCATTATAATATATGAAAAAAAGGTTCACCTTGACACTTACGACTTATATATTTAGAAACTTATCAAAAAAAGAAGATCTGTAAGCGCATTTTAAAAATAAAGACTAGTTAAAGTGGCGAATGTGAAATTTCGCTGTGAGCTCTTTCAGTACCAAATTCAATTTTTTGATAAAATGGTCAAAAGTTGTTCTAATGTGCAAAATTAGCTCCAGTTCCTTCAGCTGAATTGAATTTGAAAAATTATAGCCCTAATTGCGCTTATTAGAATCAC
>VNJW01004168.1:0-28398 GCA_008042615.1 Drosophila auraria | reverse complement strand
TTTTTTTTTTTTTTTTTTAAGCCAGTTGCTATGTTTTTGTGCTAATAATTATGAACCCTTGTTGGCCTTTTATTACCATTTTATGTCCTGGGAGCATTCGGTTTTAATTACTGGCCCCAAATGGGCGGACACTATTTGCCTGTCAACGTTATTCAAGATTCGTATCTGGACAACCTTTTGTTTTTTAGCAAACTTTAGCCATTGACAGCTAGCTGGGCTGTCACTAGATAAATATAAATATATAGAGATATGAGGTGGTTGGCATTGCCCAACTCCATGGGGAACGGACCTGACCCTGTTTCCATTAAATCCTGTTTATTCAATTTCATGTTTCTCGGTTGGGGCCAACCCAATGTGCTTTCTGTTGGGCCACAGGCAAAATATGTAACTTCATTCCTTAATGGGAAAATTGGTAAATGGGAGCCAGAGATGGGAGATCGATATACTAACGACTTCACCTGTTTCCCCCTTAGTCCCTGCAGCTATACAAGAATTTACTCATATTTAATACGATCTGAAAATATTATATTTTATTGAATTGAAATAATATTTAATATTTATAATAATATATTTAATAATTTAATAATTTAATAACTCGGTAGCTTCTCTGCCACCGCGGCACCTGAACATATATATACGAAGATGTTTTTACATAGCTCCGAAGTTTGCTACGTCAGCCTAACAGAATCCCGAACAAACACGAAGCCCTTATACTATATATGTGCCGACAGCGCTGCCTGACAATTTTTCCTATGCACAGTGTATACGACGCTGCCGACCCCTGTTTGAAAATCACCAAAACAGGTGTCTAAAAGTATGCTACTTAATGTAGCATGCAAGCTTGCACACAACTTTTTAGACTCCTTTTAAAGTAATTTTATATTCTGTGCAATTTTGTGCATTTTTGACTATAAACTTGCAAGTTCAGTTCAAGGCAAAAATTCCAAATTATTTAATATCTCGTCAACGTGGCGAGTATTTGCAGAATTTTTAAATAATCAATGCAAAGGATGCAGTGAAAGCATGTCGTTAAATCTTTAAATTACTGACGATGAAACTACCTTATGGACTAAAAAGCAAATAAGCAAATTAATTCCCTTTCCGGCTTCCACTGATAGAGGTTGAAGTGGTTCAAGTTGGCCGAAATGACAACTTAAAAGTTCAAGTGTTAACCTTTGGACTTGTCGCTGGCAAAGATCTGGGCCAGCGTTTGCGTTGACCGATTCTCTAAAGTTAGCCCAAAAGTCATTATAACTTGGCTCTAATTGTGTCCCGAGCAATTAATTAGAGCAATACACAAGTGTTGGGCCAAAAGATGGACAATAAAGTGTTCGCTCTCCCCCTTAAAAGCCATTTATTATTTTTCAGCAAGACGGCAAAGTTTTGCTTTAGCACGTGCCATGCGAATACATATATTTCAATCTTTTTGTTTTTCCAAAATTCAAACTTTTACCTCAGTTTGCGTTTCGCTCTCATCGCGTGCGGTGGAAACTCACTCGGTCCTGTTCGAAAATCCAAAAATATAAACATAGATGTGTACAAACAAATAGACAACACGTATATGTACACAGATACTTCGATATATTCCTATTGGTGATCTGTGGATGTGTGAATTTAAGAAACATTTCAAGTAATTGAGGTACCGAAATGGAATGAAAAATAAATATTTATAAATGAACGACAAGCCATTAACACAAGTGCTAAATGGAAGCTGAAATTGTGAAATATAGTTAAATTTTGATGTTTCTCTTAATGGCTGAATGGGTTATTCTATTTAAGAACTTTTAATTCAGAGCAGAAATTCCAATTATTTCGACGAGAGAGAAACTATAAACAAGTGTATACATATTCTCTTTCAATTTAATTTATGGGTATTTTTATAGGGAATGCTTTGAGTCCCGCGCTGGCTAATTATTCATAAAATAAATTGTAGCAAGAATCGGAAATAAATATGCTTCAAATTATATGGCTCTTTTTTCTTAGCTACTTATTATTCATTAATATTTCGATACAATTGCATTCTGTATAACAAATTGTATCAAGTGCCAATTCTCTTCCATTACATTCAAGTTAAAATATGCAAAAACTTTAGGTTGTTGTTTACGAAATAAAAATGAAAAACGAAACTCTCAACAGAGTCAATTGTGCTTGCCATGAATAGCCTGTTCGCTTAAAGTCCCCCAAATACTGGCACATTGTGTTAAGTTCCTGTGGAAAGCGAATTCGAAGAACTGAAGAAGCCAACAAAGCCAACAAAGCAGACCACACTTCATCTTTTAATGTGCATATTTCATTTTAATTTGCTTCAAACTCAGGCAAATCTTTACCTACGTCTGCGGCTTCCTTTCTGACAGCTTTTTACTATATTTTTGCATTTAAAACCTGTACATTTAGCCTTTCTAAGGCTAAACCATACACGAGGTTAAATTACATTAAGAGGATAAGCCGAAGGATACCGGGATTTTGTATGCTTCTCTCCGGATTGTGGCTGTGAACGAAAGTTTGTGAAAAACCTGCAAGTGCCATTGCTATTTATGGTGGGGCCAAAGCCGGCATTAAGCCTCAGAAAAAAGTGCACGAAGTGAACCCTTGAACATCATGAAATGAAATAAAATTAACATCGCAAAGTGTTGAATGGCGTTTGGCGACTTGGGATAATGATAGAGGGTTTTCAGCGGATTGCGTACAGAAAAGTTGGCAACTTTTAAAGGGGCCCAGACCCAGAAAGCCGCCGCTACCAATTTGCATCGTTTGCATAATTTTCCATGGAAACTGGAGAAACTAGGCGCAGGATCTGTGGATTTTACTCAAGTTCTAAGACGCAACAAGGATGAGTTTAGTGAACCAAAATGCGTTGTTATAAATTAGGGTGGTGTATTTTTTAAGTTCATAGTTGTGTGGGGGATTTGTAATACAAAAAATTAATCATAATAATTCATTAAATCACAAATTTTAAGTAGGGCTGTTACAGAAATTACTATCGTTGTTAAATTACTTTAAAAGGTGTCAAAAATTATTAAACAAAATGTTGCATTGTAAAAATAAAGCAAATTTACACAGAATTCGGTATTTCAAACATTTTATTGCATATTTTTAGACACCTTTTTAAGCTTAAACCTTTAGTGGTTTCTTGCGTCAACTATGCTTTTTTCGCTGATTTTTATACCTATGAAATTTTATTGCATACTTTTAGACACCCTTTTAAGTGAAATTCTAATGTTCAGCAATAAAACCGAATGCAATCACTGGTGTTTTGAAATCACTTAAAACTAGGCTACAAAATGTGTCAACGTAACGTAATTTCATACTTTTAGACACCTTTTAAAGCGATTTAAAAACTATAGTGATTGCTATGGCAACCCCGTTAAAAAATTGTATATACGGGCGAACTACAGAAATTTCTAACGTTTTGAAATTAATTAAAAAGGTGTTAAAACTATGCACGGAATAAAGTGCCTTACATATTTTTTTGCATACTTTTAGACACCCTTTTAAAGTGACTTCAAAACCCTAGCGATTTTCCCCGACAATATATAAATTTTATAAGTAATAGGAGTAAAATATGTATATCTTTTAAAGACCATAAAAAATCAAGTAAATATGAAAAGCTTCTGTCACTATTTATATCCCCCTTTAACACTTGAATTTAATTAAAATCACCGAAGTTAACTTCTCGTAGTGTGAGGCAGCTGCTACATAAGGAACGCAAACTGTTGCCTTTGCTTGTTTGGGCATTACCCGAGGGCAATTACACACACAATCCACACAGAGTTGGCTGCTGATTAAACAGATGAAATAGCACACGCAATTACGTCCTGCACATCTCTCTAGTTGATATTTGATTGCCTGCCTGTTTGCTGTTAAGTTAAATGGGGTTTCGCGACGAGAACGACGACAACAACAAGGTCCCAATTTAATGAGCTATTTCCACTTGACACGCTGCACTTCCCCGAAAAACCGCCGAGACAAAGACATAGTCAATTGGCGAACGCTGCCAGCCGCGTATTTATTATTATCCAGCCAACGTTCTTAATTTGCATAAATTAAGGCGTAATAAGAGCTGGCAGCTGGATGAATTGGCAAAGACCATGCCACACAAAAGGGATAAATAAGGCCAACAGCACTCACTATTGTACCGAGCCTGTCTAACACGCAATTGTTAATCCACCGAGTTGCTGGCCTTTTCACAAGCGCCTTTCAATTTATTGCGTCTCTGGGAAAAATACCTTTAACTTGATCATGACTTTACATAATCCTGGCCATTGTTGTCCCTTGCCTGACGGATTACAGGGCATCGAATCGATTATGGCATCAAATAAATAGATTGTTACGTCGTCTCAAATATAAGTAGGCCATAGCTCACAAAGGAGACTAGGTCTTAGAGGCTCAATTTTATTTTGCCTTGAAAGACTTTGCTTACAGGCTGGCATATTTAATACATTTATAAATATTTTATGTCTTAAAAACTAGAGTAAAAGGCTTAAGCTTGATTGAAAGAAATAATAGTTGCCTATGATATTAACAAATTCCAAGCACTTATCTGGGATTAGTTCAGGCGAAAATAAAAAAATATAAAGTCTTGCTTATCGGCTTAAATATATAACAGCACTTCCAAGGGCTTAAAGAAGTGCAAAAATTTTCCAAAAATAGCTTTTTGTTGCACATTAAACTTCATTCAGCAAATGCAAAGCAGCAGTTGAAAGCCGTCAAAGGTTATTAATAATAAAAGGCATTCCAGCGACAGCTCAATTGGTAGTAAGGCAAGACTGACTTACTGGATTTTGTTTCACAAGCAGCAGAGAGAGGGAACACTTTCTTTTTGCCAAAAGCACTGAAATTCTTTCACAAAGTTCTGAGAAAAATACGAAAGAACCAGGGAAACTTATATAAGCGAACATAAATCTGAATTGTGGCCAATCATATTTTTTGCCTGTCACTTGCAAAAACCCAAAAGTGTCAAATCCCAGCGGCAGGGTTCGAGTTATGCGCGTATCTCTGATTTATCTGATTCATATTTCCCTGAGTTCGTTTGTTGCGCAATAAATGCTTATTGTTTCAACAGCATACTTCGTATCCTTAAATATTTACCGGATCTCGTGTTACGCAAGTAATCCTACCTGCAATTGACTGACTGGCGAAGCTTTCTCCCTGATTGCTGTCAAATAGATTATGCGAAGCGTAAAGTAAATGGACGCTCCTAGTGGAAAATTTTCCTCCTGAAACGAGGTGACGCACAGGTCTCATCCCGAGACATATGCAGTTCATATAGATATATCCATGATGATTAATTGGTGTCCAGGATGGACGAACACGCTCTTTGACAGGTGTCGCCAGGATGTCGGCGCCCGCTGTTTTAGCTATTCTACATTAAAAGGGAGGACGCTTTTGATTTATGATAGCCCATTTGGTTTTGCCATAGAAAGAGCTTCCTTTATGGCTGAAATAAAACACAAAATACGGGAAATACAAAACGGAAAACGTAGTAAAAAATTACATTTCAGATGGCGTCAGCTTAAAATTAAAGTTAGGCTGGGAATACAGGCTTAAATTAAGGCTTTTTCAGTTTTAAACTAAATTTAAAAAGAAAACAAAAATGTTGAATGTCCCTAAAGGTATATAATTTAGAGAGCTTCCTTTATGACTGAAATAAAACACAAAATACGGGAAATACAAAACGGAAAACGTAGTAAAAAATTACATTTTAAATGGCGTCGGCTTAAATTGAAGCTGTTGATGTTTTAAATTAAATTTAAAAAGAAATCAAAAAATGTTGAATGTCCCTAAAGGTATTTAATTTAAATATTTTTAAAGAGTCAGGCATTATTCAACAGCATCCCCGATTTATGCTCATAATTAAGAGGGAAAATCGGTAGAAAATCGGCAAGGTATCTTTAATTATGCAATATAAATAAAATAAAATAATTGTGATAATTAATCCCCTTTTATGATGTCTGTAATGTTTTTCTTATCATAAATCATATATAAATATATCATATTTCCTTCATTTAAAATTCATTCTGACTCTGCCAAGTTGTGCAGACTGTTTAATATTTAATAATTCAGTAATAAGAAACAGCCAGAATCCAACCATGAATCCGACAGTCATCTTATAATGCAAATGGGCTCACTTTTAGCTTAGGCTGCATCCTGTGGGTCATGGGTCGTTGATTTACAATTTATTCTGACATTAAAAAATCTGCCTGGCAAGTCATCCAACTTTGTCTCATGCTAATCCAATATTCAGTAAATAAGGCATATGGAATTTAATAAAAATTCACTTACAGTTTCTTCACCCCGGCGCCAGTTGTCGGCTGTTGGATTGCCAAGTGAATTGAGAATGCCCTTGGATTATGCTAATAATCTCGGACCGACATTTGTCGACGGGTTCAGCTCAGTTCAGCTCGAGCTCTGGTTCCTTCATGTCCTCCTCGGTGTAATTGTGATGATTGTTATTTGATTTTTCCTTTATTAGCCGGTCCTTTATAGTTGTCGTTGGCGACTGTGGAACAAAGGTCTCATTGCCAAGTCGTTTGGCGTCAGTTTCGTTTATGGTTATAAGTTACTGGGGCCCCGTGAGCCATCAATTTTGATGGCTTAGACCACGCCAGCACATTGATATGAGAGGAATCTCGAGAGCCGGGGACTTCAAGTGCCGGAAAAACTGTCACCCATCATCGGGGTTAATGTCGCGTGTCCGCAGCTCACGCATCTTTTTGCACCTCCCTTGTCTTCCCTCCGGGCATCGTTACGCACATACCAGGCACTCTGGTATATTGCTTACCTCAGGAGTTTCCGGCTGATTTTCGCCAACTTTTCCATTATGCGGAATGAAAAGCAAAGTTCGGGAAAATGTGGCTTATTCGATGTATCACCTGATAATCTGTAAAGACTTTTACTGCCATATTGCATCTTATATTAAAGCTTTGAATAAAAATTAAAATGGGTAAATCGAAAGGAGGTATATATATTTATACATTAACTGATTAATCTTACCCTCGACTAGTAATAATAACAAGACGCATTTCTGTTTTTCAGTTCGCCCAAAACAAATGAAATCAATATTTATTCGGTTTCACAATAATTTTAAAATTATTTCTACAAATTTCTAAGGCAATTGAATTTTTCATAATTTCTGTATTTGATATTTCACAAATTTTTAGCACACACTTTGGCGCAGCCTTTGATTTCAATTGAACGAAATATTTAATCTAATTGGTAATTAGTTCAATTATTTCTGCCATGTTGCTTTCTACCATCAATTATAAATTAAATTTAACAAATAGAAAATAAAGAGAATGGTTAAATTGCCGGCATTAAATTCAAACATTTTCATGGTTATTTAAATTTTGCACAAGAAAACACTAATAAAATGTTGTAGCCCATCGAACAAGAAACTTGTCCAAAAAACAAGTAAAATCAAAACAAAGTCATTGACTGATGGGTTGGTGAGAAAAGGGCTGATGGTAATTGATAGCCCAGCATATGGTTTCAATTTAAATATAAAAACGTGTATCCTATGGCGAAAAAATTAATGGGCATGTTGTTTTTATTGTTAAGTGCTGGGGAGAGTGTATTCGAGGACAGATTTTGCAAAGGAAGAGACCATACTTTCACCCATTGAAGGGAAAATAAATAATTTATTTAAATAAAAAAATGTATCTATACGTATTGTAATCGTAAAAGTAGTAAAAAAATAATAATTCCATATTGCAATGTGCGTTAAAAATTATTTTATTAGAATATGGGATTTTCAGAGAGTATAGACTTATAACCCGATAATTGTAAAATAATGAATATATAAGGAAATTAATATATGAAAAAAGAAAGCCTAAAAATGGGTTTAATAATTTTCATTAATTTTTTTATATCGATTTGTCATGAAAACTTGATATAAATATCGATATATAACGAATTCTTTAATCAATCAATCGATATGTGTTATCGTGCTATAATTATTGATGCATACAGAATAAGAAGTATTATTGTATAATAAAGAAGTCTTTAATCAACCAATATTCAGCTTTAATTTGTCATACCGATTTATTAAAAAAATTTGATTAAATAATCGGTATATGTAACGGAACTGCTTTTTTCCCGGAGGGCAGTGCCGGCTAGCTGCGGAATCCCAGGCCGAGTTCTCCCTCTGCCCGCAGTTCGCACAATCGATATATCGATAACATACGACGTCCCACTAACATCAATGTAACCACCACTAGCAACAAAAATGTAAACAATCAAAATAAACGCAATTTGGATGACATTAAACGGAAGGAATTGGTGGTCTCGATGGACTCGCCACTACGCCCCCGACTATTACCTCTAACCTATCGGTCCATTTCAGCCGATTCCAACTCGAAAAAATTCTTTTAATCAATTAATCGATAATACATATAAATATCGATTAATACATAATCCTTTTAATAAATTAATCGATAACACATAAGTTTTAAGTTTTCCATCCCTTTCTAGTATCATTTAATATAAACTTTTATAATCCAAGCGATTCTTTAGTGAGTATTTAATAGTCGTTTTAGCCTGGCCGAAACACCCATCACTTGCTTTTATTAACTTGTTAGCTGAAACTGATATTTATCAGATTTCTACACATTTTAATACGTTTGTTTGTCTCTGTCTCCCCTGGTTTTTTAGCACGTTCTTGTGGCGCCAGTTATTTGCATAATTAAAGCCGCTCATTAGATGGTGGGCGCGCTAAGGAGTGACTCGGAATTCGAATGATGGCAGGTAAGTCACGGTCTATTTATAATGGTTTATTTTATAATGGGAAATGGGAATGAGGATGAGAATGGGGCCAGGCGGGGGGCGGCATTTGCAATGCAAATCGAACCAAATCGATGTAGTTCGAAAGCGGGCAAGAAATTTATGCGACTGGCGCATGCTAAAAATCTTTCTTTGTCGCTCTCAATCGCAAAGTTTTGCCTTCCAGTTTTCTGCATTCCACGGGGAATTCCTAATCGAGACAACTTAAGTTTTTGGTAACTCTCAACGCCAAACAGCTGGCCAAGTTCTGCCGCTTCTACCGTCTGAGCCCGGTCGCAAATGAGCTCGTAAAATCCCATTCGCAGGCAAATAAACTTAGAAGCCGACCACAAGGCATGCGAACTAATTAATTGCAAGAGGCTGCTGCCAGTAAAGTTGGCAATTGCCAAAGCGGAACTACTAACTATGGACCAATTTGGAAGCAATTTACTTGTGCGGTTACCCAGACTGCCATTATATCCCCATATTGTCACTTAGGCGGCGCCCCAGAACTTTCAATGTGACTAAGTGGAATGGGAATGTTGTTTTAATATAAAAAAATGTTTAATTAGTCCCTGGCAATTGCGTCAATGAAGTGCTGCGGTTGACATATTTTTTATTGATTAATATTTCCACTTTGTAATAATTAATTTGAGGAGGCTCTTGTGTATAATTTGCCAGAGAAAATTAAAAATTCAGTAATAAAAAATGCATTTATTGAATTACCATTGAAAATGAGTTTTAAATTGTGTTTATATTTCTTGTAAAAACGAAACAATTTATTTTCTGATAGAAGCCAACACAATACAGATATCTTAATGTCCCAATGATTTTATAGTCTTTAATAATTTACGATAAGCACAAGATGCTGTGTACAAGTTGCTAGGCTGACTATCTCACGTCCTGTGACACGTGTAACAAATTTAAGAAAATGTTCCTACACTCACAGGCCATGTTCATGAAAGTTACTGAATATTCAGGAGCTTTCCATAAATGTTTCAGTAGGTGATGCCACATGTGTGTGGATCATAAAAAAAAAAAAACAGAAAGGAAGCTAGCTTTGGGAAGTCGAAGTTTGTATACCCTTTCCAAATATTATTATTACTTGAATATTACTATTAGTTGAATTTTAAAGTATGTTTTTAAATTGTACATGTAAATTGTATATGTATTAATAATGTATTTTAAAATAACGGAATAACGACATTAATTAATTTTCCGATTGTTCCTATGACAGCTATATGATATTGTTGTGTGATTTGTATAAAATTGTAAGCTAGGTTATTAAATTGTACAAATAATATATCCTTATTTATCCTTAGTAAGATGCGTATTTGTTGAAAAATAATAGATAATCTTTTATCTTTCTACATAGTAGTTCCGATGCTTGATTTTTGATGTAATCATCTGATTTTTATAAAATTAAAACCGTAATTCTAAAATCATTTAAAATAGCAATATTTTTTGAAGAAGGGGGAAATATGCTAAAGAACAATAAAGTTATAATTATGTTGCTTTTAATTTTCTTATCGTTCCTATATAAGATAAAGTCGTCGGATACGGTCCGTTTCGACTGATAAACTATCTGAAATAAAAACTATTTTTAAAGATTCATCCATATAGCTCTAGAACTGACGGACAGACTAAACGAACGACATGACTAAATCTAGTTATCCTTATAGGGTCGGAAATGCCTCGAACCTCTGCCTAAAATCATAACACCCTTCAAGGGTATACAAATAAGGAAGGGCATATGTAGGTTTGGTATCAAACGATATATACTATACAGGTTTTATTATGGCTGGGGCCCTGCAATTTATTTCAGTTGGCTGGCTTTGAAGCACCATTTGCATTTCCCCGTGCACTTATCTAAACTGCATTTATAGTATGGACGGGGCCTGCGAAAATATTTAATATCCAAAGGGGCTTTAACTCACTAGCACTGGCACTGGCACTGGCATTGACATTGCGTTCGACCTCGCGGATCGATGGCGCTGTAATCGCGATAACAATATTGCATCCTCCTTGAAGAGCTCAAACAAGGCGCTAGTTCCTAGACTCTAGAGCTTGGCAAACACTTCAGATATCCATAGTCCCGGGGCATCAGGGCAAGATGAGATGCCGACGGAGATGATAACTTTGCCATATGCCTTGGTAATCCACTTGTTATCAAATTGTCCTTGAGGGAAAACTGAGCGGAAAAAAGGCGAATGGCCAGGAAAGTTTAGCAGCAGAGCAGCACGACAAGTTGGGACAGGGGCTTCATGACAAAAAACTTTACGTCAAATAAGAGAACTGCAGTTTGTTGGCTTGACTTGCGCAACTTAAGATGAGCTCTCTGCATCTGTTGCCGCAAAATTTGTCAAACTTTTGTGCAACTCACAAAGGGCAAACCCCACTTCCGGCCACAAAAACTGGGTAAAGCTGGAAAATTCAACATAGGAAAAATGAATATTTACGCAAGAGCTTTGTTAAATAAATATTGACCATACTTTCCACACACATTACCATTACCCCTTTTATTCAAACTCAAACAATTAAAGAAATGGATCCTGAGGGCAAGCAAAATTATGGGATTCCTCGGTCAAATATTTGCGGAAATATGAGCATTTTTGCTTTTTGATTTAATATTAAATGCAAAGTACATAGGCATAACTAAACATATGCTATTTTAATTAAGAGCTAATTTTATATATTATTATAATTAAGCCTCTGATGCAGGTCACTGCAACCGCTTGTCAATTAAATAAAGCTCTTTGAATATTGAATTCGGTTCAAGGGAGCCAATGAAGTGGATAATTATAATCTGTTGAATGGAAAATGCTAAATAGTTAGCCTACAATTCACAACATTAATTAAATCATTATTAATGCTCTTTTTTTTAGCTTGTTCAGATAAACAGATATTTAAGTTATTTATTTGCAGTCCGTGTCCTGTGTTTAATTAAGCTAATTATCAAGAAACTATCAGGAAGTCAGTTTATTTTATCAGAAAGCTGTGTGTTTATTTAAAATGTAATTTAATCGAACCGGGGTTCGGACTAAGAGATTTATTCCAAGCTAATAAATGTTTTAAATTTTAATTCACATCAGCAAGGAATTGCTACTATATTTTAAATATAATACATTTTAGAGTCTGTGTGTTAATTGAAATTTACAGGAGCAAGGAGTTCACAAAGCGCACATTCCTATTCCCAATTGTATTTAAGCTTCAACAAGGCTCACTTATTCCTACTAATAAAATACAGCCAGAATTTATTATCTGTTTTGTTTGTTTAAGAATTAAAACACGTTTGCTTTGATTTAAATAAGGTTTTTTTAATTCAATTTATTTACGCATTTATCTTTAAGGCAGGTAAGTCAGGTAGCAGGAAATAAGTCTAAAAGTGGGCCACAAAGGTGTTGGGGTCGATCACTCGGGCCACCTCCCAGGGGTGGACAACCGAAGGTCCTGGAATGCGGTTGTAGGCATCTGTAAGGACAAGGAATGTTCACCCGTCAGTTGACAGTTGCCCGGAACTATTGGATAACCAGTAACTCACCAATTATCTTCTGAATGGCGGTTTGGGCATCCAGCAGCTGGGGTGGAGCGGGGGCGGCACTGACAAGGATCAGGACGAAGGCGACAAAGGCGATGGCGGCGGCAAGGAATTTCGACATTTTCGGTCTTTGGTTTGCTTATCTTGCGGTTGGTTTGGAGTCTAATTGATTCCACCAAGACCGCAGCTATTTATACTCCCCGAAACCGGGATGAATGGAGGCTAGCATCGAGATAAAAAGAGAGTTCCAGCGGCGGGATGGGGCAGCTTGTTCCGGAGCAGCTGTTAAGAAATTGGATTTCTTGTTTTGGTTTTCTGGCGGCATCTGTCTGCGGGATATTTAATCCGCGGAATGTCCGCACTCGAAGCGGGAAAACAAGTTTCGCAAAAGAACAAACGATTCGCATTGGGAATTCTAAAAAATCATCGAAAGGAAAGCAGAACAATGTAGAATAATTTTGTGGAAAAAGTAGATGCAAATGTATTATCTTTTTAACTATTCATATTTTGGTTAAAGGTTGGTCTTTTTAAAATTGGGGTTAAAGAAATGCCAGAGTTTGGTTAAGTGTTCAGAGATGGGTTAAAAATATATGACGCAATAATGGGTTAATATTTAGTATTTATTTGTTATATTTTTTAACGTTTTATTTGACAAGAAAGAGGTTATTACTGACCCCAAAAAAACACTTTAAAGTTTTATTTTTTAAGAAATGATATTAATAACTTGGCCTATAATTAATATCCCTAATCATATTATAAAATTTATTTATACTAGGTTTTTTTATTTAAAAAATGTTTTAATTAAAAAATAAATTTAAGAATTGTTTGTTGAACTTTTTTATTTTTCTTTAAGACTTCTTAAGATACATTATTAATTTATTTACTTTTAAACTTTTAACTTCTAAAGTTAGAGCTTAGATATACAAGTTCTTCGTATCTATCTTTGATTTGTCCTTAAGAATTCTTCAATAAACATTATATATTTATTTAATTTTAACCTAAACCTGGGTAACAAACCCGTCGAGACGAGGAAGCCAAGCTTATTGAATTACAATCTGGTGTTGTTTTTATTTTCTTGAATATATTTGCCATAACATAAATGCTTTGCATATGACAGTTCATTGTACGAATGTGGTGAAAAAATCTCTGTTTATATTTTGTTTTGTTCTGTGATCTTCTTTTTATTTCGTTCCTCAGACGGTTTGGGCATTTCCAACTAACCCAAAACAAAAATGTCGGCCAGATGAAAGGCCAAATACGAGAATCTTTGGGTTATTTGTCGCCATTTGCCAATGGCTTTGCTTTTGCTGTTTGATGCTGATTTATAAACAAACCTGTTCGCTTAATTTGCCGCTCCGAAGAAAGTAAAATTTTGTGGTATTTCATTCGTTTCATAAATTACGTCAACTTGGGAATTTCTTTTATGGCGTGGCGGCAAATTAAAAAATTCGCCACAAAAAATATAATCACGAAAATTCTTAGGCTTCTTAGAACCATGTCTGCGAAAATTGATTGGAATTGGAATATTTTCTGGCGGAGATGGAGCAGCGTTTGTTGTGGCCATGTTTTGTAATCAGTTTAAGACATGTAATGCTAATGCAGACACGTGCCGCCTTGACGGTCTCTGTCAAAGGTCCCCCCAATATACGAAAATACATTCGGATAAGTGCGTGCCTGCCGGAGGGAGCAGTGCCTCGGAAAACGGAGGTCGGGACACATGGCAATTGTTGGGCGAAAATACGGAAATACCTATTTGCTGGTTGCACTGAGCTGGAGTGGGTGGCTAATGAGGCACCCGTTAAGCCTCTTATCGCTACGTTTATTGGCCTGTCAGACCGGCAAATAATTGTGATCTATGGCGGCGAACGAGTGCGAGTTCATATTAATAATAATAATACAGAGCGCCCCTACTTAGGGCTATTCATATATATTTTGCGTATTTGTGCATCCTATACCCAGGGGAAATATAGCTATTTTAATTAATTAAGAGCGCTTACATTTACTACCTACAATTTTTAATTGCACAATTTTAAGCACTAATTAAAATGATTTTAGATCCGCACAATAAGATACCAGGGATTAATTATCACAAATATATTAATCCGCCAAAAAGTATGCACTGGATTTTTAAGCACTAAGTACTGTATGGTCGGCACCCCTTTTTTATTTGCGTGTTTTTTATCTCGCTTAATTTGGGTCGTGTGCAAATCAGACACACATATGGAAATATATTAGCTTTGGGTATTTAAAGCCCGAGAAAGAACAAAACAAACGAGTGAAAATAGCCAAGCAGCAGCTAGGCGTAAACCCCTGGGCTTTTTAAATTATACGCTAATAAATTAGTATTTGTTTCTTTGCTTTTCGCCTGCCCTCTCTTGGGATATCGCTGGAAACTTCAAGGCTCTTAAATATTTTTCCTGTGGCTTGTTTTCCCCAAGTTCGCCGCACGCTGCGTATGCGTAATGTGTGAATATTTCGTAAATTCAAAATATGAAATTATGACAAGACAAGATAGCATCCACGGCAGCTTCAAAAGTTGATGAATTTTATATTAATTACGAGAACCATTAGCGTAGAGCTTCCTCAACCCAAAATATTTACAACCGCTAGTCCACATCCTCGGGCATTCAGCTTTCTTTCAGTCAAAAATCCTTTGTGTAAAGATTAATGATAATGCGTCTGTAATTAAGCGTCTTAGTACAGCGTAATTAATTCTACGTGAGGTTAGAGCTGCCAGAAAAATGTGTTCTATTTAATTATGTATAAGCATTGCCCCTCTTTTGATGTTGATTAATTGACGAGAATGTCAATGCCGATTTGTATTAGCCGGCAATGTACTATTTATCTTTAATTTCCCTTTAAAGTAACCAAGACAGCTTTGCATTTGAATGTAATTTTTTCGCTTTGAGATTATTGCTCCGGTTTCCTTTGAAAAGATGAAGCTTTAATCGATTTTTTTTAGCTCGCCTGCAGCCACACATCATATTAAATACACGTGCCGATATGCGGCTGTAAATTAGATTTATTACCATGTCAGCGGCGTGCTGTATTGATGGATCAGACTCAGCTGGCAGGTGGAAATCCTATTATTGGAAAGTTAATTTTCTTGGGAACTTTAGGCAAGGCGTTGAAGTTAGCGAAAAAGTTTCCTGCTAAGTTCCTGGGGGGCCCCCAGGAAGGCCAGGTACATGTCATTTGCATTTACCCGGCCGTTGGCATCTTGGAAATGAATTTCACGTCTTTACTTTGGTCAACAAGATAAGCACTTAAGAAACAAGAGGACACAAGAATACCTGGCTTTTAGCTTATGGAAATCATAGTCCACTTTCTGGCGGTGCACAATTTGATTTAAGCCATTAAGGAACTTTCCTCTACTGCTGCTAGAAAATTCCCTCAGGCGGAAAAGTTATCCCTTCCACTAATGGCAGGGAACTGGATTTCAAACACGTGTAAACACTCAATAATCATGTTAGTGGAAATATATATAAATTTCTCGGAACAAGATAAGCCTTTCAATTTCCTTGGGCAATTCAAAGAATTCATGTCCTGACAGTTGACAAAAAATAATATATATTTGAAGATTATAAGATACTTCCTGGAAAAGCGATAATGTAGCTTGTCTTTATAAGAAAAAATCGATTTTAAATAGATAAACATTTATATTTTTAGGTAATTTAAGAAAAAGGAAAAAAGAAATAGTATGTATATATATATAAATAAGTATATATATAGAAGTATGCCTTATCCCAATTTAAAATCCCCTTGCCAGCAAGCATACAGTTTTCCTGTCATTTCAATTGCAACACACGTACAAAGCAAAAGCTTAAGCAAGGGGAATGTCAGCTTTTCACTCGGAAAATTCGGCATGCTGGCTCTTTAGGTCCTCGACAAACTCATTCAATTAACAGCGGCCAAATGCCAAAAACGGCGGAGTAAAATGTGGAAAGGCTAAAAGGCAGCATTTAAACTTGTGTGCTTCTGGCTTGCAACTTTGGCTTTGCAACTAAGTTGATATTTCTGTGAGTGTGATTTTAATTAACAGCCATTCTACTTGTCAAGGTACTGGAGCAGCTTTACTTCATTTATCAAGTTTAAAATGGCTTCATTGTAAGCTAGATATTTGAGGGCAGAGGCCTATTATTGATTGTGAGTGTAAATAATAAATAAAAATTAAAATATGCAATTGAATGGAAAATTACTCAGCCTGGGCCTTTCACGCTTGTCAATGTCGATAAAATCACATTTTCATTTGCTGTTATGCGGTTGGCAATGACAATAATGTTTATTTAACATCTTAATGAAAAAAACATGGTAACTTTCCGTCAGGATTTACCTGTGCTGGGAAATATCGAAGAAAAGTTGTACCAAAAGGTAAGAAAAATAGATACAAAATTGCATATAATTTAACTTAACTTATTATTTAGTCAAAATAAATTAATAAATAAAAAAAAACCCCATAGACTCGGATATATTTTTTCAAAAGCAATAATTCTTATAATCCCTGTTTATTTCAGATATTAAACTTTTTTTGTTTGTGAATCAATTTTAATAGATTTCCTATAATCTAAGCATCTAAAATGTTCTATAACTATCGCTACATTTTGAGTGTTTTGATACAATTTTTGTTTGCCTTTAAATTGTTTGTATTTTCCTTAGGTAAAGTCTACTAAAAATGACAAACCGACAAGGTACGTACCTAGGAACCATCCCATCTCTCTGCTTGACATTCACGGGAATGCGAAGGAGGCTTAAGCCTTCAGCAAGGAGCATATGCTGCCTGTTTGTCTTTCGGATGAGGCGTTCATGCATAATTAATCACTGTGTGACGCCGCCGGGAGTTGAATCGTGTGTGTCAGTTGACATGGCCATGCTTTTTATCACTGCCACAGACAACGGGCCGCTATATTTATCTTTTCGCTCGCTGCCTTTTCCGCCGGTGCAATCTCTGGCGTCATAAGCGATCCTGCTTGAGACACGTTAACGGGCCGAAGGATAATGCAAGGAGCGGGGAAACCCAAGCTATGAAAACGATGTTAATGTCAAGTGGGTGCCCAAGCACGTCTTGCTGCGATAATTGTCCACGTAAATCATGCAGAAGAGCAACAGAAAAGGAAATGTTTACAGGACGAAAAAGAAAAATTCATAGAATTACTGGCAGGGAAGCTTTCTAAAAACACTCTAAAATAGAAGAAGCAAAGACTTTAAATCGAAATATGAATAATTTATTAATAAATATATTTAAGACGAAGATGATTCCCCAATCATATAAGGTTTAAGTTCTTTAACAGCTCTTTAAAGAGTCGATTTAGCCTTGTCCACTTGTCTATAGATTTCTTTCCTAATACCTATATGTTCATATATTAAATATAATAATTATTTTTAACGTTCTTTGTTGAATATATTTTTTCTATAATTTAGAAATTTAATACTTTATTTTTTCAATTACCCCCTATTTTTTTCCCAGTGAATAGGCAGGACCTGTTGTCGCCTTTCTGAATCATGCCAAGTGACATCAGGAAAATCGTTGGCATTAGCGCGGACATTTCCCATGGTCGCCACATCTCCCACATAATTGAAATAAATATCAAGCTCGTGTCATCCTCGGGGCTTTTGGTAGACCGGAAAAGTAGTGAGGTGGCACTTTATTGAAATGTGTTTGCTTATTTGAACACAAACACCAGCGAAGTGGCAGTCGCGTTTATACTGGGAATTGATTTTAATGGCAATATTTACATTTGAGTAATACTCCGGCTTTTTGGGGACTTTTTGGTCATTGGAAAATGTCAAAGCCAGACTAAGTGCTGCCGTGTATTTGCCATTTTACGTACAAGTAAAAAAAATAAGAGAGGCAAAAACAAAGTGTTGAATGGTTGATGTTAAAATGAAAGAAGGCATTTCTCAAATTAATGCGCACAACAACAGCGGGTGGAAAATTATGCAAATCACGTAATTTTTATTTCCGCCGTGTTGAAAAGTCAAGACGACACGGTTTTTGTTTCAAGCTGATGCCAGAGCAGGGGGAGGCTTTTTTCTGTATTTTTTTTGCCCAGTTTTATTGCAAACACGCGCGTAGGTAGGTCTTTTGCCGAAATATACTTGACTTTATGAGGGATTTTCAAAGTTTTACTGCTCTTGTTTTTTTTTTTTTGGGAAATATTTCTAACGAAATTATAAGCTTTAAAAAAATCATTTAAAGTAGTAAGTCCGCATCACGTTCTTCTTGTTTTTTCAAATTCCCCCGCCACACAGGCAGCGCCGCTATCGTTATCGATTGCTATCGCACATGCGCAGGAGTATCGATAGGCAAACAGCTGGGCGCTGTGTATACTTATCCAATATGGCTGCAAGTAAAAAATTTTAACGCTGCGGGAAAAAAATTGGAAAAAATGCATCTTGCATTGAAATTTGTGTTCGCATTCTAAACAAATAAACCCAATTAATGTAAACCACGCAAGGACGAATACAAAAACACTGGAATATCGAGTGCGCGTTAAGAAATCGGTGCAAAAAAGAGAAAAACGTAAAAATACGCCGGTGGCCCCGCCAAAAAAAAGAGACTCCCCCCTTCCACTGTGTGTGCAAAGCAATTTGTCTCTTCGAGAAAAATAAAAAAATAAAACACAAGCGCGATGGAGGCAGACATAACGCCTGTGGCGGAAACTAATGGAACCACCGGGATTAGTCCGGAGCATCGTGAAGGAGGGCAGGAGAATGCTCAGGGAATCCCGGAGCAACAGCAACAGGAGAGCGTTAAATCCCTGGATGGCGGCGTCGCTGGCGCTGTGGGCGGGATTATAGATTACCTAGAGGTGAGTTCTGAGACCTAAAGACCGGGTAAAGATCCGCACACTTGACGGTTTATTACGTTTACTTTGCAGGTTGAAGCCAGTGCAGGTGGAACAACTGGGAATCAGGGGACTGAAGCGGAGTACCTGGACGAGGAAATGCCGGGGGAGGAGGAGAAGCAAGCCGAAGGATTAGGCGGTCCAGAGGAGGCAGAAAAGGCCAAGACAGGAGCTCAGGAAACAAGCAATAACGAGGAATTGGAGCCAACTGCAGCTGCTGAGGGCGGCGATGATCAGTTAAAAGCTGGAGAAGATGGTGAAAAAGAAGCTCAAGATGGTGCAGTAGCTAAGGATAAAGACGAGGGAGGCACTGAAGGGAAGGCAGAAGAAGAAACAGCTAAGAAAGGTGCTGCAGTAGCCGCAGGGGAAGAAGGAGACGACGACGAAGCCGCAAAAGGAGAAGACGCCTTAGAAGCCGACAAGGATGAAGAGGATGCCCCACTGGAAGGTGAAGACGGAGCTGCAGATGAAGCAGAAGAAGGCGATGATGAAGGGGAGGAAGCCGACGAAGAAGATGAAGATGGAATGGAAGACCCCCCCGAAGAAGGAGAGGAAGTTCTAGAGCCCGAGGCCACCGACGAAGAGGGCGAACTGATCACTGGCGATGAGCCCGGCGAACTTGCTGATGGCGATGCCGCTCCCAGTCGCGAGCGCAAGAAGGAGGAGGTGGTGGACGAGAATCAGTGCCGCGTCTGCACCAGCAAGGAGGATCTAGTCTGCCTGTTCAAGAAGCAAATCGATGCCACGCCCGCGGACATGCTGCTGGTCATCTGCCCCAGTGTCTCGATTCTGCCCAAGGACTTCATGCCGCAGTTCATCTGCACTAAATGCCTAACCAGCCTCACGATTGCCATACAGCTGCGAAAGCAGCTGGAGACCACGGACCAGGATCTGCGCAAGCGCTTGTCCAGAAGCAAGAACAAAGTGCGAAGGCCCCGCGGCTACGTGGTCATCGATGCTCCGGTGACAGATTCCAGCGAGGATGAGGAGGAGCTCGACGATGAGTTCAAGGTATCGGATGTGGGCGGATCGACGAGTGCGGACAGCGATTCCGTTGACTCCGATGCTAGTGAACAAAAGAAGGAGAAAAAGAAGCCTGGACGTCCGGGACGTCCACGGAAGACTCCATTGAAGAGGAGTAACGAGGATGACGACGACGAATCGCCCAGTGTCCCCAAGAAGAAATATACAACCACGCCGACAGCCTCGGTCGGTCCCTTTGAGTGCGAACACTGCGATCTGACCTTCTCCCGCAAGCAATCCTATGTGCTGCAC
Source organism: Drosophila auraria (assembly GCA_008042615.1). NCBI lineage: Eukaryota > Metazoa > Arthropoda > Insecta > Diptera > Drosophilidae > Drosophila > Drosophila auraria. Next base: position 7,983 of record VNJW01004168.1, on the reverse strand, counting down.
CGCAAGACCCACGAGCGGACGGAACACACTTGCCCGATTTGCGGCAAGAAATTCAAGGTGGAGTGGGCCTATAAGACGCACATGGAGCGACACGAACAGGAGCGTGCGCAGTTCCGCTGCGAGCTGTGCTCCCAGGTATTCCGACTACGGGCCGAGCTCAAGCGCCATATGGCCGTAAAGCACGATGAGCACGGCTTCATCTACGAGTGCAAGCGCTGCCAGAGGACATTCCTCACATCGCAGCGGTTACAGCGCCACCAAGCCATCGGCTGCCAGCGGCCAAGGGAGGAGGTGCGTATCAAGGAGGAGCCACGGATCAAGATGGAGCCACGTATGAGGGACGAGCCGCGCATCAGCCATTCCCATTCCCACGGCCATGGAAACCACGGCAAACGACGCCCCGGAGAGGGTCGAGATCTATTCAAGGCCGTCGCCCCACCAACCACCACCTACTGGAGTGACAGCTTTTCGGACTAGGATTGCGGAGCGGAGTTTTAATCAACGATTTTACGTTTCCCTCTAGCTGTAAGAAGAAAGTGCAAATAAATCACATTTGTAATAAATACAAAGTAAGATACGTGGACACAAAATGATGTTTAAATACACACTTCTAACTAAGTGGATAAGTATAAACAAATAATCAAATAAATACTACGATTTATGGTAAACTTTGCGCTGCTTAAATGGTATTTCTTCAGTAAATCTTAGAGAGTTAAAGTAAATGTCTGCAATGCACAAGATTTCAGTTGAATTAATCTTAGACTTTCATTGGCAGCCTTCTCCTTAAAGTGTAATAGCATTTACCCCATAAATTGTGCTAATGAAAATGTAGAGGGTTAATCATCGGGAGGGGAACTAAGAACATGAACATGAAAATGATGCTTCAAAAGCGCATTATGCAGCCTTTATGAACCAAAATTGTGGCCATTTCACCCATTTAAGTCGGTCGCAGCAGCTTTATGCAGTTAAATAGCAGCATTTAATGCTCATTAGAGGACGACAAACTGTATTGCAGCACAATCATGGCCACAATTTAGCTGACGTTTAAACTGCTGCCAAGGGGGAAGCCGAAACAACAAGGATGTAACTGCAGGGATTATATTTTTCCACCACACAAACCAGTCAAGGGGAGGGGATTTTCAGTGAATTGTGGATTACCCGCATATATGCGGGACGAAGCAACAATATATTTGGATTTGTTAACTGAAAGGATGCATATATATATTATTAGATTATTTTAGGAAATTAAAATTGAATGAGACTATAAAGAACATTGGTTTATATTATATGCCATCCCACGAATTATGGAGTAGAAATATTCTCTTCCTTGCATTTTATATTATTTATTTCGAGTTCCCTTTAATTAATTATTACTTTTGTATAGTTTGTTCTCTTAAATTATATTTATTTTTTTACGGAGGAATTGCTTGTATTTAATTTATTTAACCAAATGTATTACAAGTTCATTTGTCGCTGTGCTGTAGAGCTGCCTTTTGGCTTCACAACCATTTAAATTTAAGAACCACAAAGACACACATTTCAGGACAATTTAAAGACCACTATAACCAAAGCTAAATGTCAATGTTCACATAGAATTTCCATTTATTTACAAAATCAGTGGGTTAACAGATTCCAGGAAGGAGAATTGATGCAAATATAAAATTCCGGGAATGCTTTTTCCAGGGTTTCAGGATTCTGTTGCTATTTGTGTTGGATGCTGCTGCTGCTCCTGCTGCTGCTGACGCTTGTTCACGCGCCGTCAGACCTCATTAGAAGTGGTGGATGGAGTGGTAGGTGGGCAGATGATAGGACACCGAGGATATGGGATGGTGAGCGATCAGGGGGGCGTGGGCAATGAGCGGTGCATGCGAGATGAGTGGCGCATGCGAGATAATGGGGGCGTGGTGCACCACCGTCGGTGCGGCGACGTAATGCGAGTGTGTGAGCAGCGGGGCGTGGTAGCCCAAGCCCAGGGAGAGTCCTCGCTTGGCCTTCACGGAAGACTCCTGTTGCTGCTGCTGCTCCTCGGCGGCGGGAGCAGGTGCGGCCAAGATGCAGGCAGCGCTGGCGATGAGCAGCAGCAACTGTTGCGAGTCCAGGAATTTTCCATTAGCGTTTAATGAGCGGGCGAGGAAAAACGGAAAATATTAGCAGAAATTCTTGAAATTTTTTGGCTTGATTAACAAATAGTTGTTTGTTATTTTGTGTGTTCTTTTTTGTTATTTTGTTTGTTGCAAAATGCCATTGCTTACAGTGAATTTCATTTTGATTTTCTATATATGATTTATGATCTCGAACACGACTTGAAGCTCCTTCCTTGCTGGCTTTAATTCAACTAACATCGCTGGCTGCCAGAACCACTTTATTTATACGATTTGCGCCAGGTGCGTGGATTGTTAGAAACTCACTCAAAACTAAGTCAAACGCACTCATTAGGCCAAAACTATTTAGGCCCAAAAATAAAGTCAAAAAAGAGACACGCATCGAGAAAAATCTATATGTATGTAATGCCCACATCAAGCCAAAATTGCACAAACAAGTCTGAGTATCTGAGCGCTGCCTTGTGAGTATCTGAGTCTCTGACAGAACGCCAGCGCCAGGCGTCTGTTTTTTATAATTCAGCAAATTATATCGAGTACTCACTTTGAGTGCCAATTGCCACCATAAATTATGTGCAGCTTTAGTGGCTGCCAAGTTCGTCTCAATAATTTCCACGACTAAATGTCCAAGCCATAAACAACAATAATTTCGGCGGCAACTAAACTTAATTTGATGGCTGATATCCTGAAGAGTTTTAGGGGGTTTTCTTCTTTAAAGTAATTTAATAAAGTTACAGGCTTCACTTTAGGAATATAAATGGATTTTTAACTAAGCTAAACTATTAATAACTTATTAATTATTTCCTTTTAATGAACTTAATGGATTTTAGGAGTCACTGAATGAAAGAAAAACTCTTTAAAGTAATTTAATAAATTGTAGAGGCTTCTCTTTACAAATGTAAACGGATTTAAAGGGATTTTAAACTATAAATAACTCATAATTTATTTCCATTTAATTCCTTTATTTCTTTGTATTTTAAAGTTCATGTCTGATTGCAGAATTTATTCGATTTACCGACCACACATATAATCCTTGTTTTAAGCAATAATCCGCCTCTCACATGCTCTGGCCAAAACCTATATATTTTCAGATGAATTAATAAAATCCTAATCCTACCACGTAGGGCAAAGTGCCTGATTTAATTTGAACATTTATTATTGCAATCATTGGGAAAATTGAGATTTTGCAAATGCAAACCATGGCTCTTAGTTATCTTGTTTATAATCTATGCAAGCCATTTTACAAACTTTTTCATGCAGCTGCCCAGCTCCCAGCGACTCTGACAAACGAGTTCAATAAATTTTGAATAAGCATGAATTCCATTATGACTTGAACAATTTGTTTGAGCCATTTCGCAGCGACGGCAACAAATGGTTGACAATCCAGACAGACACTCTGTGTGTTTACCTTGGCTAATTGAAAATGGGAGTTTTTAGAGGTAGTTCGGGGCTGCAGTGATAGTGATATAGATCTCTGAACGTTTAACATTTAAGTGGCAGTTGTCGCGCTTAACGGCCTTCATAATTAGGCCCTTGTTATGGCCTAAGCTGTTTGGGGCTCGTTGAGCAAATTGGCCCAGCGGGAGTTATATGGTCTGAGCCTTATCCGATAACAGTCCTATCTCCCGGAAAGTGTGGTAATAAAAAATGAGGAAATAAACGCACACACACAGAAGCCATATTTGACAAGCGGAACGTTAATTAACGGCATAGCGAATGGCTGCAAAAAACAAGAAAAAAAAAATGAACGCGAGACAGCAGCTAGCAAAGGAAGAGCCTGGAGTGCCATTGCTGTTTATCTGCAGCTGTCAGTTGATGGCGCCATTTTGTTTCCCCTGTGCGTGTGTGTGGCACTGCTAAGGACGTCTGTGGGTGCGCCACCTGTTTAGACATATTCCTCAAGGCCACGTGCCAGTGAATCGAATGCGACTTAAGGAACCTAACGGCGGCAGAGAGGAGTTAACTAGTTAATTGCCAAAAGCCAAGAACTGGAGAAATGGCTAAGCAAAAAACCTTGACTTTCCCTAAGAGGTAATTAAAAATTAATGAAAGAAAGCAGCACAAACGGGGAGTTACAGTCCTTGAATATTGATTCATTTTCAAACGCAGAGCTAATTGATATAAATAATTAAATAAGAGTTTAAGCCGGGGAAAAAGGCAAATATAATGTGTAATAGTTATTATAAAAATGTAAGTATTTAGGCCTTGCAAATCTTACTGGTTTGCAAGACAAAAGGCCATAGAAAAATGTAATAATACACATATTGTTTGAATAGATTTCTTAGCTACTTTAAAATTCATTTCAGTTTTCTTTTCTCTAGAAAATCAAGGGTTTATTTACTGTTACTGTAGTTTATTTTTCAAGACAAAAGGCCATAGAAAAATGTAATAATATACATATTGTTTGACTAGATTTCTTAGCTACTTCAAAATTAATTTAAGTTTTCTTTTCTTTAGAAAATCATGGGCTTATTTACAGTTACTGTAGTTTAGCAACTTTTGCAGTAAAGTTGAAAACTAAAAGTTTCTAAGGATAACCAAAGTAAGTTCTCTTCTTAGTTAATTTTATATAATTATTTTTTATATTTAGCTTACTTGCTAAAGACCTAAAGTTATTTATGCAGCAGGTTTAGGAACTTTCAAAATTAAAAATACATACCTTTATAGTCAAATATGTTATATTTATGTTTTATAAAAAATTTTCCATTTTTTGACCTTTAAAGTATAACAAAAGTAGATTCTCTTATTAGTTGATTTTATATAATTTTTTTTTTTGTATTTAGCTTGCTGCTAAAGACCTAAAACTATTTATGCTGCTGGTTAAATACCTTTAAAAATTATAAATACATACCTTTATGGTCAAATATGTTATATTTTTGTTTTAGAAAATATTTCCCTTAAATTTGGAACATTTTTACGACCTCTTTAATACCTTAGAGACTCCCCAAGCTAGTCCGGTTGCAAACTCTGACATATTGCAACTTTGGCGCTTTGCTACCTAAAAAAAAAAAAAGGAAAATCGAGCACCTTAAAAAGGAATTGAGATTGGGATGTTATTGCTTTCGTCAAATGACCCTTTTCCAGTGGCACCGAAATGAGTTTTCGCCGAACTCATATTTCATTTCGAATGAATGTTCGGCCGTAAAGAATAATTGCTGCGCAACAGATTTAAGCGTTTGACAAAATCGAAAGGCCAATCGATCAACATCGAATAGCTGACAGCGGCACCGAGCTGAGATTGAGTCCCAGCCCCCAAATGAAACTTCGGCGAGCCGAGCCGGTAGTTCACAATTATGCATACCAGATGAGGCAACGCACTAGAGTGGAATAAAGTGGTGCACTGTGGCGACGACGGTTGCGAAACAAACAGGATTCAGATACGGATTCGGTTCCAGATTCAAATTGGGGTTCAGATTCGTCGGGGCCATTAGCCAAATGCAACACCTTCGACGACGTGTGGACATGTCGACTTTGATTTGGCCAACTGAGTGATCTGGGGTAGGCAGTGTCATATGCCAACGTTTGGATAAGTAGACATAACTTTTCACAGAGAAAACCGGATGGCAAAGGCCGAGAAATGATTATGGGTTAAGTTTATAAAATATTTGTCAAGCTAAATATTATTAAATATTTATAGACCGCTATTAAGTAGTGTCAGATTAATTCTCGGTGATAATAGCACTCAAAATATTTAATATAAAAAGATTATGCCGATTTAGTTCCGCGTCTTACCTTTGAATATTTTTATTTTAATTGTGCTAACCGTTTTTTCGGGAGTTTCACAATCATTATATGTAAATTATTGTAATTAAAATAATAATGAAAATTAGTATTTTATTTTCAACATCATAAAACCTTGTTTAATATAAATCATAATAATAATAAATAGTAATTCTTTCAAAACCTCATAACATATTTTGTTTATCTTTCCCTAATGTTATTTATAATCATATTTATTTATTTAAATATTTATCACTGCATTATTTTTTTCACTGCAAGTATCTGTTTCGATTCGACTTTTCCTTCCAAACTATGTTTTGCCAATTAATTGCCAACAACGCCCAGGCTGCCTCCGCATCACCGGTAGACAGTCGGACAGGTGTGCTCAGCTCCAGTTGGGCCACTCAAAACTCAAAACTGCATTAGATATTTCGTTAATTATGCTGCACAGTTGCGCATTTCCAAAACGACTGGAATGTCGACATCATACAGTCAACTTTGTAAATAAACTTTGGATATTTTCTGGTTTTCAAAAGTCAAGTGTAAAAGACATTTACACCGTGAGTTTTTGTAAGAAACTTGTTTTATTTAAAACGATCTTCGCTTTATATAGGTTACAAGGGATTCTAATTTTTTTCTTATTATCTGGTCATCTTATCTTTAAAGATATCCCTTGAACCCACGCGGGGTTCGGATTATGTGTCCCTATTTATCAAGTGCATACATTGGTGTTATGTTTAGAGATATGCCCAATTTGCATTGTTTTGGGTTTTGGTTTGAGCATGGAAGTGGAATAAAACACAGCTTGTTTTCTCAAACATGTCAATCGTACAAAATCAAATGCAATGCCAAACTGGTTTCCACACAATGGACTCGATCTCATGAACGAGTTAATTGAGTCCCTTGCGGCTCGAGCAGCGATATAAAGGCTTTTTGTAAAACAACATAGGAGATGTTGCACATGGGATTTTGCAACAATAATTAGAGCATGCATGCTTAGTTTAGGATGAGTTAGAACAACAATAAATGTTTGAATTTGTATTTGTATTTATTATAAATGTCATCCTAATGCTACAAGTTTCAACTTATAATTTAATGTGCTAGTCACAACAGGCAGGAGTTTTCTTAGTGATTCTTAATGACTATTAAAGCAGGCACTACCAACGTTTAGCGGCTATCTATTACGATTTTTATTCAAGATTTATCATCAGAATTTTTTCAGATATTTCCTTAAATTTTAGTAAAATTGTAAGCTAAAAATGGGAATTAATAGTCATTTATCTTCCAACATCCTATCTTTACCTGGCTTGCACTCGCCTCAAAAGCCAAAAGTTGTGGGCTCGCTTAAAAATAAAAAAAAAAAAAAAGTTGTAGAATTTTATCTTTTCTTTTTCAAGACCAGCGGAGTTAGATTAGATTTAGATTTATTTATTTAGTATCCTGACGCTACAAGGATAATACTTTTAAGTTATTGCGTCAGTCACAAAAAGATTACATAAATTATTACAAATATCTTAATATTAACAAAATTTAATTGACTTATTGACTAATGATTTAGGAGTTATATTATTTATAATTAAAAGAAAGTGTATTTTATTTGTTATACATGTTTGAAGTGTCTTAAGTGTTATGATTTATGTGTGTGTGCTAAGATAAGTTTTTAGTTGTTTTTCGAATTGTAAAGTGCCTCTAATTGTCTTGAGTTGGTTAGGTAAATGGTTCCATAATTTAATAGCGTAAACGAAGAATTGTCTGTCAGAGCTTGCAAGTCTTGTGCGTATACTTATTATATTATTCGTCCGTTGCGACGAAGAAAATCTAATTAGGTCAAACAAATACTCAGGTTGCTTCGTTATTATAATTTTTTGAAAGAATATTAAAATCCTGAAATCGATCCAGGTACGAACATTTAGGTTAAAGATTTTATTAGCGCTCTCGGTTACGTGGTCCGTTCTTCTCAAATTGAAAACGTATCGTGCAACATTGTTGAATGTCACCTTAATCTTTTCCTGACTTATTGCGTCACAGTTTCCAAATATTTCAAGCCCATAAAAAAGTGTTGGCATTATTAGAGTTTTGGCAATTAAAAGTCGGATATTAGTCGGAAGAATAGACTGTGTTACGTACAACTGTCGTAACATACCATATGTTCTCCCTGTAACTA